>BEXV01000161.1:0-28128 GCA_003118195.1 Hemicentrotus pulcherrimus | reverse complement strand
TGAGATACTAATTGGATTAATCATATAGGTAAGTCTAAATATTTCATATTTGTATTAATTTTCAGTTAAAAATACGTAGTCTAGTGTAAAAAGGAGAAGTTATACCTATTTTAAATCTGATTTAGAAATCAGAAAATTAGATCTAAATAAAGAAAATCGGGGAGAAAATGTCGCGGACGAAAACGTGCACAAACATGACAAAAAGCACCCCCTCGGTACGAGATCCGTATGTTACCATCTGTGTTGGGGAATGACAATAAATATCAGTTTTGTTAAAGAAATGACCCAATTCAGATGGTTATTTCTGTCTACATCCGTCAATGCCTTCCGTCAATGCCTAACAGGAGGCAGCAACCAAGTCCAGAAACTTTTTATTTGCACCATGCACCTGGTTTTCGTAAGCACACACACACACTCCTCAGTCTGCAAGAATCTTGAACTGTAAAGGAGGTAGACTTAACCCCAAAGAAGGAGTAGAAGAAGAAAGTAATTATGTAAGCTTAAGTTTATGTGGAAGGCAAAGGATGTTTGGCAAATCCAAAGCAAAGAAACAGTAGACCTAGACTCTAGTAAATTTCAATAAACCTGATATGACGTACGAGTAAACACAGTCATAAATACATAATAATCATGACTAATATAAAAGGTCAGAAACAAATAAGATAATCAGACTCTGAGATCAATAAGGTAACCGCTCAACTGCGTCTGATATGACGGATTGACGGTCTTTGAAATCACAAACCACAATTTGGAGTACATGGGACTACATATAAATATAAATACTTAATATTATTAAAAGTCAGTATGATCCATATATATTTACCTCCTTAAACGCCATCCCAGATCTTTGTCTCTTCTTGTTATATGCATACATGCTAGTAAATCATCAACACTAATCCTTTATTGGTGTAATTTTGTCCATTCTTCTTAAAGAGTCTCGGCTCCTAGAAACAATTTTTAGACCTTAATAACATCCTCATCACGCATATTCGTTTATACTTTATTTAAAATATTTAAAAGAATAAATCATGGTTTAATATTATTTTTTAAATATCTTTTAAGTATCAACATATATATTTGAATATTACTTAATATTTTTTATAAGAAATGTATTATTGTTTACTATAAATCATTGAAACTGTAATGATAGGCAACAGTGGTTTTCACGTGTATATCGTTTCTGAACGGGCGAATGGCAACTCTCACCGCTGGAGCTCCGGCGTAGTTTGGTACGGAACGGGTGCTGTTTCTGCTGCGGCCGGTGACATGCACATACCATGCATACAGTCAGTCGACTTAGTCATAGCGATAGTCACGTCCACTGAAGTTGTCTCAACCATAAGTAAATTTATTTCGAGTAGGATTCTTTTACTTGTGTTTAGCTAGTGTGCTTTCACGTTTGGAACTGTATCTAGATCTAGAGATTGTAAATCAAGAGCTTAGTCAGGATGAGAAATCTTGTCTTGACTCAGCGTCGCTGCATAAGAAAAGCTGAGTTTTCCGAATCAAAATTTCTCAGCATTGATTTTGATACAAGCAAAGTTTACACCGCCAGCAACACTGCCTTTGCCTGCTTGGACCCTTCAACCCAAGAGGTAATTTGCTTTCAGCTAATCTAGTATAATCATCTTCTCAATTATTGTCTTTTTATTCAAGCATTAGAATGCAAATCAAGAAAATAGATTATTAACACTTGAACAAGTTCATGAACTTATGAACTGATTGACTGATTATTGATGATTGTGAAGAGAATTGTGATGATCAGATGATGGAGATAATGATGTTGCAATAAATAATAATGATGATAATTATGATGAAGATTTTGATGATGGTGAAGATAATCATAATGGTGATAATGTTGATAATGATAAAGGTCCTGAAACCAGTGCCAGTGGTTATGAATTTTGGTGAACTGATAATGATATGAAGATGATCGACTCATCGAGGATATCCTTTAAAATTATATTTATTATTTTATAGATCTAGACCACACTGTAGCATAACTAGCCCTGTAATTTAGTAAGACGTAGAGGGCGTTATAGTTAATTGTGAAATATACATATGTACATCGTGAGATGTCAGTCAGTCAGCATTTAGCTTTCGTTGGGGCAGGTTCTATATAGTTGTGATCTGTGAGCTCTTGAGCTGTCATTGCGACAGGTACAAGAAACTATATAAAGTTACCTAAACTGCCAATACTCTGTAAGTGTTATTTCTTTAGTCCTGTCAGACTTTCAGTGTTTGCTGGAGTAAGTGAATGAGAGCTAGTCCACGTATTTCTTACACGATATACTTTTGTGAGAGCCCATTGCAAGATCTTTGATGAATGATTGTCGAGAGCGTGGACCGGGTTTTGAGAGACAGCAAGGCAGAACGCTACCCCGGCAGAGCCCGGTTACGCCACAGTATTATAAGTTGTAAAATGTTAACGATAGTGTCTCCAAACATTTTAGGATTTCAAAGATGGCCAGGTGAATGTTGATGGGAAATGTAAGACTAAGAGAGGATGAGTGATGTGAGGAGGAGGATGGTTATAATGATGAGACAAGACTTGGTTTCAATGTATAAATAAAGGTTGAATATGATTTCCCTTGATGTCTTTGAAACAGGTTGAATGGACTGTAGATTTTAAGACACATGGCTTTGACTATGAGGCAGCTGGACACCGAGTAGTTTCCATACAGCATCTTCCAGGTCAGCAGTCCCTCTGCATCACAGTCACTAATGGAGATGTTCTTCTGTATAATACAGTGTCAGCTGAGGTGAGTTCATTCAATCTTACCTTGTCATACTCATAGTAAAAGGTGCATGTTTGGACAGGTATAATGATCTACAGAAGTTGAGCATGTGCAACCTGTGATGGAGTTTCATACCGCAGCATTGCATAATATTTGAAGTGTTTTGCACATATCAGATCAATTTTTATGAAAAAGGACTCAGTTTCACTTTCTTGTCATATCTTTAATTATTTACTTTACTTTTTGTTCCTCCTGGAGCTGAATGATACTAGACAGAAATAACCATCTACGAATTCTTTGATAAAACTGACATTTGCCAACCTCGTGAATAAGATAGTAAACTGTCTAAAATGCACCAGGGGGGATTAACTAGTCAATTATCGCTGGAATCGGGCAAAAAGTTTGCCCTTGGTTTTTCTTTATCTAGACTTCAGTTTCAAGATTTTGTACCATCCATCTAGAGAGAATGTAACCCATTTTTTTCACAATGATTAACTTGATATATTTTTAGCCGCCTTCTATTTCTGTGTTTGTGTTATAGTTGGAATGTGTAGGGAGTGTGGAGAATGGGCTGTGTTGTATGAGCTGGAGTCCAGACCAAGAATTGGTTGTCTTGGCAACTGGTAAGTAGATGTAGGATACAAATTAGGAGATAAAATAGAAGAATATTTGTTATAAAAGACAATGTGTATTGTAATAATAAAAGTAGGCAGAACTTAAATATTGGCACAGAGTACAGTATATGTACAGAAGGTATTGTTCTGTATCAAAAGTATTTCTCTGTGTTTCATATCAATATTTCCTTGATATTTTGGATAAATGGTGTAAGCTAGAAAAAGCAACAACAACAACAAAAAAGTAGGCTATGTAACTGATATTGTTATCCTTATTTTACCCGTATATTACTATGCAATTATTTTTGTCTTCTGTCGTCTAGCTGCCAATACACTTTTGCTAATGACCAAGGATTTTGAACCAGTCCTGGAAACTGCACTTCAGCCAGATGAGTTTGGACAACGTAAGTAGACAAGGATGCATTATGATTTTTAGGGAAAAAAGTAATCAAATTTTGTAGAAGAGGCACATATACATTATGTACAAGTAATTTAGATAAATAAAGTAGGAAGGTTTTCATAGGACCTACTTTATGGAAGGTCATACAGAGATGAAATAATAAGATGAAATTAAAACGATTGGCTAAACCTTGAAGAGGAATATAAAAATATGTCAATAGCAAGGTGAAGAAGGTGGATGGAAGCCTCTTGAATATACCCTGTCTTGTTTGCATACGTATTAATGAAAGTAATTATGTATTTATATAGCCCATTTTTCATGTACACTGCTCATATTGATAGTACAATTTAGTTATTTGTACATATGGCATGGTAGATGTACTAGTAAATCATTCAACAACTACAAAATCCAGAAGATGCCTGGTTATTATAAATGTTTTTCTCTCATAATTCCCAATTAATTAAGTAGAGGAGATAATCTCTACAAGATAAAAAGAAAGAAATTCCAACTGCTTTATTCCATCTGCAGAGAAACCAATTACTGTTGGATGGGGTAAGAAAGAAACCCAGTTTCATGGCTCAGTGGGCAAGCAAGCAGCCACTCAGCAAGCTGAGAGTGTGAAGCCCGCCCTCAATTGGGATGATGGACAAGTCAGAATAAGTTGGCGTGGTGATGGCGAATGTTTTGTCGTCAGTTCCATCAATACATTAACAGGTAACAGGATTTAAATTGTGTGATATTAATAACATCCATTTCTTGTACTCGCACATAATTTATATTTAATCTTCAACATTCAATTTACTATTATTAGAGGCGACAGTTACAAAGGGCTTCTCTAGATGGTGGTCAAGTTATTACACCTTGAGTTTGTTTACAATGTGACACCGCAAGACTGGTGATCTTATTTTCTTGACATAAGTTCCTTCATTTTCACTTATATAGTAATGAATTGTGATATTTGTTTTATTGTCAGGCGCAAGGCAACTTTGTGTATGAAGCAGCGAATTTGTCCTGGGTTTTGTTTAGAATGTGACACTGGTAAAAAATGTTAGATCTTTTATTCTGGTTTTAACCATGATTTAACCATGACTTTTTATCATCAGGTGCAAGGCAACTGCGTGTATGGAACAGAGAGTGTGTACTTCAGTCCACCAGTGAGAATGTGAATGGCTTGGAGCAAGCTCTGGCATGGAAGTAAGTTTTATACAGAGAACATTTTTGAGATATGTGTAAAAGGCAGTTTGAAGAAGCAAAATCAGTATTTATTAAGTAGTTTATTTAATGTATTTCATTACATGGAATATTCAATGTAGCACTTTATTGAATTGAAATATATTTTCAAATATCGTAATTGTCTGTATAAAGTACACGTTGTAGGTTAATTCTAGTCTCAATTTATGCTGCTGTTAGATTGAAAATCAGAATATGTTAAAGATTGAGGGCATTGATTTATAATCATGTAGAAAAGATAGTGAATAGACTGTAGATAAAAGATATGAATAGCTTTTGATAATTTAAATCATGTGTGCATCTATCAACATACAGTTGATTCTGAATTGTCATTTATATCAACATAATCTAGTCAAGTGTGGTTAAAAAATACTTTTTTTTTTTTCTTTTTTTTTTTATTTATTTACTTATATTTCACCAGGGTACCCCATTCAACAAAAAGTTGGTCTTCCATGAGGCCCTGTAAAACATGTATGTACAATTAAAAAGATAAAACAAACAATTAGGTATGAATACATTAATAGAACAGTATTACATATTGAAAATAAATATACAATATCAAACATATTAATCAGTGTCAATTATGATGAATGCTATTATAAATAGATCACTTGCTAAGAGAGTAGAGCATTTAGTAAAAGAAGCGAGAGAGAGAGCTTTTTAAAAAAAAAAAAATAGAGGCAGACTTGCAGTCAAAAATAATTTTAAAAAGGTGTTCCTCAAAACCTATCCTGATTCAACAGCAAGGTGGAAAATATATTTCTTAAGTGCCAATTTGAAGGTCTTTACATTACTTATCTGCTTAATATTAGTAGGTAATTTATTCCAAAGAGAAGCACCATCATAACTTATTGCATTCTTAAGGTATACAGTATGACATTTATCAATAATCAGGGCATGACGAGTACATTGCCGTGTGTAAAAATAATGTTGAGTTGATACTTCTTGAAAAACATCTTTGTGAAAGTCTGAAGATAAATCGTTAAGACATTTAAAAACAAATGTACATCTAAAATATTCAACCCTCTTTGATGCTTCTAAAGTTATGGGACTAACAAAAAGGGGGAAGATTCAATGAACAGACATAGACCCAAAACTTGTTTCTCACATCCCCACATTACTGGTTGAGTCACAGAGAAGCGCAATATTCTCATCTTTTTACATTTTTTGAAAAGAAAAGTGTAAAGATTTTATTACTTTTGTACGATTGCTTTTATTTTTATTTTTTTATTTTTTGTAGGCCATCCGGGAGCTTGATATTATCTAGTCAGCTTCTTCCTCATCGACATGATATAGTCTTCTTTGAGAAGAATGGACTCAGACATGGAGAGTTCACTCTGCCATTCAACAAGAATCAAGTCAAGGTATCTAGCCGATTGAAAACTCTAATTTGAAAGAACTGTCAAGTCTTTGATGTGATTGAATATTTGAAAATATTGTATCTGTCAGATTTCAAACTGATGAAAATAGAACTATAAAGCTTGTGCTAGTCTAAAGATTCCTACTTTTGGAACGTTTACTTCTACTGTATTATTATCAGCAACATCAAATATATTGTATGATCCCTGAAATACCAAGTTCCTTTGATTTGAAAAATCTGTTTATTTTCATTCAGCTGTGATCAAGGCTTTTCGTAATTTTTCATCTGGTAAATTTTCCTGAATATTTATATCATTTAATATCGCAATGTGTATTATTCATTTTTGCTCAAACTGTCTTTATTTTGTCTTTTGCTTTTAGGTGAATGAGATCCTTTGGAACACAGAATCGACGATCCTTGTTTTATGGCTTGAAGAACTACCCACTGAAAACAATTCTGACCTATCTACTTTCATCCCAGAATCATATGGTTAGAAAACAGTATTCCCCTTTTTCTTATCTCTGACATTCATAGAAATTAAATTTTGTTTAACATGAGATTTGAGAAAAATTGCTTAACTTTTATACATAAATTCACATTTTTTTACACGTAAATTAGCACTCTGTTCTCAGATAAACGCTTGATCAAAAGCTTCAGTATGTCTGTATTTAAAGCTAATTTTTCTATCTTGCAAGTTTATGTAATATTCATCTAGTTATTATTGTTTCTATAATTCCTTTCCCACTTGGTGCAAGCATACTAAACCAGTTGAAGAAAAAATAAATAATGTGTTATAGATGAATTTATAAAGTTTTTTTAATATGGAATATAGATTTGAAATACAAATTACATGTATGTAGAATGTTGGCATTCAATTAAGGTGGCAATGTCAGCTAATACTTTTATACTTTTTCTCTGTGTTCTAATTTATCAGTTCAAGTATGGACAGTAGGGAACTATCACTGGTACCTCAAGCAGAGCCTCCACTTCTCAGCCAATCAGAGATTGAATGCTTTAACCTTTGACCCTGAGCATGCCAATCAGCTTCATCTGCTGAATAGCGCAGGACAGTACCTGAGATACAGCTGGACCTGGCAGACTGCAAACAGTAGAGGGCTGGGAGAGGATGACCAGGCTGTCACAGCAGTTATCGATGGAAGTAAGTTCAATCTCTAATTACTGTTCATGGGATCACTGATGGAAAAAGGAAAAAGAAACCCAAATAAAGAAGACAATTTGATGAGAAACATCTAGAGAACACACCATTTTGATTTTGGATCGGCAAACAGATCTTTACAAAGTACTCTGTTTATTTATACGTTTTATATATTTTATTGCCATGTCATTTATATTTCTCACTTGCCNTCTCTCTCTCTCTCTCTTATTAAACTACAAGTGTAGAGACATATTGATTAATTGGAATATAAGAAAAAACAAGTGTATTTTATTAGTAGAAGTCTGACTTCATTAGCTTCTGTTGCCATTGATATATGCAATTTTCATGTCTTGATAAGTAGTCCATATTTCTATATGTGTTTTGATTTTATTAATAATTACGTGATAATCCTAATTTTACTTCTTTGCAGAGGATGTTTTGGTGACTCCTTTCAAGAAGATGGTAGTGCCCCCACCCATGTCGGCCTACACATTGATGATGCCAACGTTTGTCAATCAAGTATTCCTTGCTCCTCCTCCTCATAGCAACAACATAGCGATAGTGCTACAGGATGGTCGTATTGCTTTCTACACACACAAGACTGGTGGGTTGTAAACAAAATAAACTCATGTCATTTCTGCTTTCTCAAGAGGGCAAGTGCCAACTAAAAAAATGATATTTATAACATTAGAAGACATACAATCACCACAAAAATATTAAAAGACAACTTCAAATGGTGATGGATTGAAGAGCATGAGAGCAGAATAAGTATTTCATTGTTATATGTTTACAGATTCAAAACTTTCTCTTGGGTATAGACATTCAAAAGTCTGTGAGGTTCAGTACTATTCTATATCCAAGATAAAAATCTGTAGCTACATCCTAGAGGGAAACCCTGGCAACATTTCAAGATGTTTTACAAAACTCAAGGACTGACTGCTTCTTTGTGGTAGCTCCTACATTGTTGATTAGTCTATTCCAATCTAACCTGTATATCTTTACATGCACATTTCTGATGAAGCTGCTCATTATGTGACTAAATTTCATTGTGTTTTGATTTCATTCAGATGATGAAGATGAAAAGGAAGATGCTTCTGTCAAACTGGTTGCTGCTGGAGGAAATGGCTTCAAAACAATGGCAACCACTCCTAAGCTCAGAGGCATTGCAAGGTAAAACAGCCCTGTTATGTGTGTAGGATTGTATGACAAAATTGTGTCTGTTCAAACTGGAATAATGCATTTCTTAAGTGAATTTGTTTTTATTCCTGCTTGGTACTTTGAGTATAACATTCAGTGTCTGACTGTTCAATTTTGAAGAAAAAAAGGTTTTGATGTGAAGTAGCAAAGCAATGCATTATCAGCCTAGTTAGGCAAGCAAGCCTTTTCGATATGCTTGAATCCTTGTAATACATTTGAGCAAGTGCTTTGATAAAGACAGGTGGGAATTCACACTAGAGTAAAATGTTTTAAAAGATTTAGATTTTCATGAACCCTATTTAGGACTAGATTGTCCCTGTTTATTTCTCCATGAAAAATATGCATAATTTCTAAGCCCCCATGAACATTCAAGATATTCTGTGTAATTATTTTTTTCAATGATATATACATGGGCATGTTGATTTTTTTTTAAACGATTGAAAATTGCTCCATATTTTATTCATTAACAGGATAGAGGATGGGTCTGGTAATGTAGTTTCTTTGGATCTACCATTTCATCTTCATCACTTCATGTGGATCAGAACTGACTGCCTGGTAGCAGTGTCATACAATGATGAGGACTCTGTAAGCTCAATACATCAAATCAAATGCGAGGGACTAGGAAGTGGTGAATTGAAATTAGTGTGGTAAGTTGCTTCAAGCAGATGATCTTTTGTCATGAAATATGTGCAGTGTGGTGAACTATTTCATTTCTTTGAAGATAAAACTGTAACTTTTGATGTTTAACTTAACTGCTTTTATGTAGATGTATGTAAATCATTAGAACATAGTGTACTGATGATTGTGTAGCATACATAAGTATGGCCACTTGTCAAACAACTATTTTGTGATTTAGTATTCCATGAGTGAAAGACACAGTCAATAGTAATGATTATTTTATAATGCAAGTCTTACATGCATTGTGTGATTAGGTACAAAGCAGTCTAGGATGCGAGTGCACACGGACGCGGGATCCCCAACAGTGATCCTAGATTAAACATCTCTTTTCCCCCACCTCTCATTATAGCAATCAAGCAGAGAGTCAGCCGATATTTGGTGAGGTTGTCTCGGTCAGTTGCCGTGGCGATGAAGGCTCTTTGGCAATCCAGCTGGATGATGGTACAATCGTTGATGAGAGCAATGAATTCATCACCAAACTACCCCAGCGATGCTCACATGTTGCTGTCTGTAAATTGGCCGGTCAGGTAAGAAATAGCAAATATATCCCGGAAAGGGGATTAAAGACTACACACCTTACAAATGTAATACAGTCAGACTGAGTATGCTTATGATTTATGGACTTAAATGTAATACACTCTGATGGCAAATTTCACTTGAATACAATTTGTGGATTTATGTAGTTTGCACACCCTCTCCCCCCCCCAAAAGCTCAATTCCCCAGATTTCCTTTGAATATGAGACTTTAAAGATCTCAAACTTGCCATTAATTCCTAGAAAATCAGTTTAAGAGTGTGATATTGTGATATTGTCAGGAAAGTGACTGATGTTTTGGGGGTGATTTCTCTTCTTTTAGGAAGCAGTTCTTGGGCTGACTGAGCGGTATCGTTTCTATGTCAACGAGATGGAGATTGCATCCAACGTCACCTCATTTGCTATCACTAATGAGTTCCTTGTTCTGACTACTCACAGTCATACCTGCCGTTGCATCAGCCTAGATACAAAATTAGAAGGTAAGATTGTAGTTCTTGATAGATTTTAGCCAAGTTGATCACAAGTCCTCTAATCTATTGTTAACTTACTACTGCCTGTCTCTTATGCAAACAGCTGCAAATGACATCAAATTTTTATAAAAATGGGCCCAGTTTCTATAAGAGTTGAAATCAACTTTTAATTTCCTGTAATCTACTGTTTCCTGTCATCTAACTTTGTACATGTGATGAGTCATGACGGTTCATGTAGCTGCTTTAATCCTATATTGTCTACATAAGCTGTACTTATGGTCGTTCTTTAATATAATGCAATCTTCCCTTTCACTAATAAAGATGTTAAATCAGCTTGTATTGAAAATGGCCATAAAGTTTTCATATTCGTGATGTTCTGTATGCTTTCTATCCTCTTTGTTTGCCTTCTTGACATAGACATATCATATATTAAATCTTTACAGAGATGTAAATCATCAGTTACAATCTGAATTGTCAATGAATGCTCACTCTCCTTTAGCACTAAGTTTAGTAAGCATGTATATTTTGATCGTACATAGATCTAGCAGCCCTTAGTGAAGGCAAGACAGTCTCCCTCGACGAGAGCATCAGACGGGTGGAGCGAGGATCCCGCATCGTCACGGCGATAGCGTCCGACACCCGTCTGGTGCTACAGATGCCGAGGGGTAACCTTGAGACGATCCACCCAAGAGCTCTGGTCCTTGCCGCTATCAAGAGGTCCCTGGATGCCTTGATGTATAAGGAAGCCTTCATAGTCATGAGGAGACATCGTATCGATATGAACCTCATCGTAGACCATAACCCGCAGGTAAGTTTATATGTATTTATTTATTTATTGATGCATGCAAGTTCACAATTTCACAATTCATTGGAGTTAACATCTATATCTATCTATAAACATCACATGAAAAAAAAATACAATATAACAAATCATTTTCAATATTACAATCCGTTTGAATAGACTTTACGTGTAAAAGAATTTAACAATGTTTTATCGAATACAAGTTGCAACTAATATACAGTTTAAAGAATGAACATTCAAAGGTGATGACACATTTGTCATTAGAGCTTGAATCGTTACAACTCCTTTCAAATACATAATGACAAATAAAATTCTTAAATGGTTGCATATATAAGGAATATATTGGCGATAGTGGGTGTAACTGTAATTGATTGTCAGCTAGTGTATACAGATTTCAATTTTGAATTAGGATCATTGCCTAGACGTGGAACAAACCTGAGAAGCTTTTCTTACAATGTACCCATTTGATACTCCTGAGTTGAGGCAAGCAATAGTTATGAAATGCCTTGTGTAAGGGCTTCATCCCCATAATTTTAAAGGGATTATTATAGAAGAAGTAGTTATTGTTATTCTTTGAAAAAATGCACAGGTCAGGTAGTATTAACCTGTATATGTACATTACGATAAATGATATTTGTATGACTTTGATTTTTTGTCTTACCTGACTGCTAAGAAAGCATGTGTATGCTTGTAAGTAAGCAACCAGTGGAACGACGGCTGTAAGTCCTCCCAAAGGGACTTGGTATTGAGGATTAATGCCCTACCCTATGGCATGAGCGCATCAACTTGGTTTCGAACCCGGGATGGCGAGACGTCCCGGTTACGAGACCACTGCTCTACCTCTGCGCCATCGCACATGTTTTGAGGCTCTAGTTTGAATTTTAGAATGTTGAGCAAAATATAATATTTCATATATATGCTGATCACCCTGTTATCCTAAGTATCCTAAACAATCACTTCCCTCTTTTTAAATGTAAATTTCTTAGCTACTTCTGAACAACATAGACACTTTGGTGACCCAGCTAGACGACCCCACCAGCCTCAATCTCGTTCTAATGGACCTCAAAGAGGAGAGCATCACTACGACCATGTATGTTGCAGCCTACCGCACCCCTGCCCCACCCTTCACCCTCGGGGCGGGGCAGACCAGTAAGGTGGATGTGATGTGTGATGCTGTCAGGGAGAGTATCTACAGGCTCAATCCAAACAGGTAAGCAAGATAATATACCGCACCCCTGCCCTACCCTTCACCCTAGGGGCGGGGCAGACCAGTAAGGTGGATGTGATCTATGATGTCATCAGGGAGAGTATCTACAGCCTCAATCCAAACAAGTAGGCCAGAAAATATATTGTTGAAGTAATTTCTTGATCATTCACTCTGAAAATATTTCCCCAACTATTCAGCTTCAAACACCAGAGGAACTACTTTGATGTTTGAAATTGCTTTTCCCTTCTTTATTGATTGAAAGTTTGCCATGGGCTGCTAAAATTGTCAATACTTTAGCAATACTGCCTTAGCAATCACTTGAAGTCCTCAAAATGTTAAATCATATTTGTAATGTTTCCCATGTTGAACATGGATAACATTGGAAAAACATAGTTTTCAGCAAAACTTGTATAAATGAAACCTGTATGTAGAAACGTACTCTATCTATGGAGTTATTTCTCACTTCCCATGAATAGCCAGACCAACATCTGTGGATGGAAGTCCATTCCATTAATTAGATTTTCTCTCCTTATTATTTGAAGGTTCTTCTTGTCAGTCCTCGCCTGCCATGCCAAGAAGACCAAACCTGAGCTAGAGAAGGCCTTAGAGAAGATCAGACTTAGGCAAGGTCAAGGGTCAAATGACGATTCAGATTGTCCGTCAGCAGATGAGGCTCTTCGCTATCTCTTATACCTGGTAGATGTCAATGAACTCTTCAATGTTGCCCTGGGAACTTATGATTTTGACCTTGTACTCATGGTTGCTGATAAATCGCAAAAGGTAAAACTAGGTTTTAACTTTGTTGAATGTGTTGCTTGTTTACTACTTTAGTTGATGTTGAAACACATGTTTTTCATAGGCACCAGCTCAAGCTACAGTTCTTGTGCACCACCCTAACAAATTATTCTGCATCAGGGGTTTTTAGTGTGTATCAAGGTGAAAGTGTTACCAGTGATTCAGTATTTTACATGTACGTATTTTCTTTGCTGTAATATTAGGAAGAATATTTTCTTGCTTCAAATTTATGCTTTTCTCAAATGGTGATGTGAGATAATTACACTTTTTCATACCCCAAACAGTTGATCTCTGCTTATTTTGGGTACTACAATGAACAGATTTCTTTCACTTGATTTACACTTAAATTTACTTTACTGACCAGTTTTTCATGAACGGTTCAAATTCTGATCAAGATTTAATTCATCTTCTTTTTATAGGACCCCAAAGAGTATCTGCCCTTTTTAAACCAGCTGCGTAACATGGAGCCATACTACCAGCGCTACTCCATAGACAAGCACCTCAAGCGTTACGTCAAGGCCCTGGGGCATGTGAGCCGGTGTCCTGATCACTTCTCAGAGTGCTTAGACCTGGCTATAGAACAGAGACTCTACCCAGAGGCGCTGAAGCTGTTCAAAAGAGGGGATCACCAGTACAAGGTATATACCACATTGTCATTGTTTGGTAGGTTAGGATGTAAGATCAGTTCTGGGAACTAAGATACTGACATTCCATTTAGTAGAAGTGTATGTTAACCCATTCACTACAGAATTCTCTCATTCCCACAGAAAATTTTACAGGGGCAACCTGGTTCTTATACTCAATGGGTTAAAACGCTCAGAAAAGAGGTCCTCACAGGTTACTGGTCTTAAATCATGTACCCTTTAAACATGTTTTAATGGGAAACCGCTTCAGAGAAAAAAAAATTATCGAAAGAGATATTTCTAAACCAGTTTCCACTTCATCATGTTTTACTTTATATTGAGATAGAGAACATAGCTGATGGCTAAAAGAGGCCTTAATAAATGATGAGTTTAAGTCATGAACAAACAATAGATTAGTGGGGATCAGAGGTGAACATTATTGTTGCTAACCTTTCTATGCCACACTGTGGATAATAGGACAGTCTGCAGGAAGTGAGGATTACCAAACAAAGAGCAGTGAATAGACAAGACTATGGAGCAAGTGTGTGAAGATTGTTACAAGGATGTGTCATGTGATATGGCATGAAGCTCTTTAATCATCCAATTAATTTTGTTTTACGGAAATGTGGATTGTTGGATATGTTCCTTAAAGAAAAGACAGCTGTCAGTCTTAAAACATGCACCATAATGGAATCAAGAGGCTTTGATAATGGCAATTTATTGACTCCAAAATGTATTATGTCGTGACTCGTAACTACTGGAAGTCAGAAAAGATTCGCCGCTACCAGAATAGCACTGAAATTCTGATCCGAATTTGTATAGATGATCATCACTGTAGATAATATTCACTGTAGCTTTTAATCTATGTTATAGAATTATGCGATTCTGACAATATCAATTCTCAATTTAATGTGTTTGTGTTTCTGTATTGATTCAGGCTGTAGCGCAGAGCTATGGGGAGTACCTACAGGAGAAGAACCGCTACTTGGAAGCTGCCCTCATGTTTGAGATGTGTGACAACCTCCAGAGTGCGCTAGAGATGTACCAGAAATGCAGCAACTGGCGAGAGGTCTTCTCTCTCACAGCTCGTCTCAGTTACACCACACAGGATGAGATGGCTCTGGCTAGGAGACTAGCAGGTAACATATTCAAGAGATCTTGATTTTCCAATAATACGCATTTCAGATCATAAAGTCTTGAATGAATGTCTGTCGATAGATAGATAGATGAATGGTATTTTATTGCATCTTTCATGAATGGCAGTTTCATAACTGAATTGCACATGAATTACACGATTTAGTTAAAAATCGTTTAAACGTGTTCCTTCTAGATACTAGTGAGTGCAGTTATTGAAATTTGAAATTGAGCATTCTTTAGTTATCTTTTAATTACATGAAGTACTTGATAAAAGTTTTATTTGATATTGTAACAAATGTGTTATTATTAAATTTTTACATCTTTCTTGGTAAACATGCCTGTGCAACACATTTTCTTCATGTGGAGAAGTACCTTGAATCAACAGTTTTTAAATACCCTCTTTATTTTCCGCATTATTGTACAGGTCAGCTGTCCAGTAACAGAAGACACTCTGAAGCGGCTATGGTCTTGATGGAATATGCCAATGATTTAGAAGAAGCAATTACAACTCTGGTGGATGGTGCACAGTGGGAAGAGGCTCTCAGATTGGTGAGTACTCCTCAACCTTAACAAACATATCCAAGTACCCACAGGATTGTGGGGTTTTTATGGGGGTCTCTAAATGTGTACCTGGGGGGTGTTTCACAAAGATCCTAAGTAGAACTTAACTCTAAGTTGGACTTCAATATTATGGAGAGCCATTTGTAGCCTTAAATTTAAATATATTCAAAAGTGAAAAAACAAGTATTTTAGACTTTTCATGAATTCCACAGCAAGAACTGGAAATCTCCCATGATAATAGAAAATATGAATGATTTGAATCAACATTTTATGCCTTTTAAAATAACTTTTACAAAATATTTTCAGAGATGCTACGGCTTTCCATAATTTTTAAGTCCAACTTAGAGTTAAGTTCAACTTAGGATCTTTGTGAAACACCCCCCTGGACCATGTTCCATACAAATATTGTGTCAATAACAAGTACAATATTTCTTAAATAGCCAATCAGATGCAACAATTTTAGTAGCTTTTAACAGCTTTTGTAGCTTGTTCTTGATAGCAAGTTTTATGAAACAAGGCCCATGTCAGACATTAGATATGGCAGTGTTCTAGCCAACTTTGGTGTGTACAGGAGAACAGTTCTTGGGAGCTATATGTCATCATTGGTTGTTTATGAATGCACGCAAGGAACACACTAGGGTATTTAGACAAATCGTGAACTTTGTATTAAGATTGAAACCTTGGTGAAGTCTTGTTTCGTTTTTAAGAGTATCTCTTTGAAATTTCATTTTGTTACTTGTGTTTTTAAATGGAATCATGTCAGAATTTTTTTGAACTGTGGCTAATACAGGAAAAATCCTTCTACTCATATTATATTTTACAAGAAGAAAATTAATATATTTTTTGTATATACCGTTTTACAGATGTACAAGCACAAGAGGACCGACTTTATTGAAACAGCATTGAAACCTGCCCTTATTGAGAGTAAGCATCACAGTTTCAGTTTCAGTTTCAGTTTCAGTTTCAGTTTTTCAGTGACTTATATAATATAAGTGTATAACTCCATCATGCAGGAGACTCTCTATAAGTTGAGTCACAAGACTAAAATTTGGAAATGCAAGGCTTTTCACTAAAGGGATGATATATATATCTGCACAACCCCTCCGCTCCCTATTAAGAAATCCAAAGACCAAGTTTAATCCTTGTAAGCATATATGAAATATATGACTAATGTTCCCAAAAAGATTGAGCATTTTGAAAAGATCCCCCCCCCCCTTCATATTGGTGTAATAATGCCTCAGATACAATGAAACTCCTGGCATACATTTCAAGCCTGTAATAGATCTCTTTAATTCACAAATATACCTTTTGCCTTTATAGATTATGAAAACAAGACTGACAGCTTAGCAAACTTCCGCTCCACATTCGAGCGTCACAAATCCCGCCTCTCCGTCGTCAGGGAAACCAAGGCTCGTCAGCTGCAGGAGATGATGGACGGAGAGGGTGACCTCAATGACCTTGATGCTGACCTTTACTCTGATGCCAGTAGTGTGATGGGAAGCGTGACTAGGAGTGAGACAGGAAGCACAGGAAGTTCTGGGAGCACCGGGTCGACGCTGAGTGCGTATACGGCCTATTCCGAGGGGAAGCCAAGGCAGCAAGGGTGAGGCTCTTCATCTTAGAGGGCAACAAAATATCTTGCCTCTGTTATTTTCATTCATTTATTCATTTATTTGTTTGATATGTGAAGTTTAAACAAGCTTTTTTTTTTGTTCAATTACAAAATAAGAGAAACAAGATAATCACTCATCACCTCAGAGAAATTTCACAGATAAAAAAACTAAACACGCTAAATACATTGTCTGAAAATATCACAATCTTCATATTCAATTTTATATGAGGAGTGATTTTTATGTTTGCATGTATCAGCAAATCAGTGTGTAAAAGCTGTGACATGAAATATTTAGGATTATTTTATGTTAATAAAGTGAAATATGACAGGAACCATATAGATTTTCTGTATCATTCAGTCACATCTGATTCTCAAACTTTCTTTAGTTTTAGATGCCCATTGTTATGTATGTTCAATTTACATTAAATCTAAATTCAATCAACAAATAGACCATGCCTGTAGATATGGAATTTCAGCTAATTTGTGCATTATGATTAATGGAACCAATATTATATTGCTGTAGTCAAATGTTTAACCATCCGGTATCCGACCGCCCATCTGTTTTCAATTGGATGGTTTCGTTTTCCTGTTGTTTTTTTGTTTTTTATCGTTTAACCGAAAACCTTCGGTTTTCACTGGCGGTTAAACGGAATTGGAGATATCCGTGATGTTACAACACTTCATTATAATCTGATCAATCAGAATAGTGGCATTCATTGATATTCTCTTTTCCCTGTGTAGTCGAGCCGGTAAGAACAAGAGAAAGAGCGAGCGTAAGAAGAACAGTCTGAAAGAAGGCAGTCGTAATGAAGACATTGGACTGATGGAAGCTCTGCTCTTAGTCATGAAGAACGTGGATAGTTTGAGAGGTAGGATGACTGGGATCATTTGTACCATCTTAATATAGATTTTTATAGTGTACTTTCTGACAAAATAAGTCATTTGAGATGTACATGATCAAAAGCAATAGATAAGGTTTGATAAGGTTTCATTATCTGCCTTTTAATCAGTTAAATGTGATAAGATTTTTGTATAACACACATGGAAAACTCTTGTTTTTAGGCGAGTTTAATTTCAAATACCTTTCTATAATGCTTGAGATATACATAATTTTACAAGATTTAGTCCCTCAAAATACGAAAATCTGTCCATGTGAAGAAGACAATCTCATCCTTGTTCCTTTCCCCCCTACAGATGAAGTTGGTGTCCTACTGCGAATGCTGATCAAGTTTGACCTTGAGGTTGAGGCTGAAGCTCTACAGAATGACCTGCAGTCACTGCTCAAACTCCTCCAGACCTCTCTTAATGATATCTGGCCAACTCAGTCCAGTAATGATCAGACAGTCTCACAGGTAGGACAGTCTAGATAACACATCATAGCTTCATCTGTGTCATAATGAATACTCCTTGAAAGAATTGTTATTTTATTTTTATTGAATAGCCTTCATCAAAAAGTGTAAATCTCTGATTCCTTAAAAATTGCTTGGAAAAATGCTTCTGTTTAATTCTTAATTATTTCTACATGCGCCTTGAGCACTTCACAGAGCGAATCTGGCGCTTTATAAGTTACACTTGTTATTATTATGTTACTTTTGGGAAGTTGTAGGTAACCAGATTTACTTTGTGTTTATTTGAAGCCTTATTTCTGATTAATTTACACATCGATTTGAATAGCTCTCCAGTACTAATCTGAAGTAAATGTCATACATTTATAATGTTTTTTGAAGGGTAACTCTCCATGATTAAGTAAACTGAATAGAATAAGTTGATCTCCAAATATGATCTTTTTAATTCAAAAAAATAATGGTAAATATTAAAAAAAAACAATCATGCGTCTCAACAAAATGAAATTAATGCTTGATCATTGCTCCTCCCATTTACAGGTGTATGGACCCCAAGCTACAACAAATAGCATTGTTGCAAGTTTGACTCAGCCAGGCGGGCCACAGAGATCATTCAGCAGGGATGAGCTAGCTTGTTTAGTACCACCCAAGCTGTCAGAAGATCAGAAATGGAAGCTACATCTGCTAGAGTCTAGATGATATACCATGGATCATTAAAGAGACTAGACAGGGCCGTGACTCGGCCAGGCGGGCCACAGAGTTCATTCAGTAGGGATGAACTAGCTTGTTTAGTACCACCCAAGCTGTCAGAAGATCAGAAATGGAAGCTTCATCTTTTGTAGTCTAGATGATATACCATGGATCATTAAAGAGACTAGACATGACTGTGACTAATGAATTAGATAATCTTATTGAGTGAATTCTAGTTACCTATTTGTCCTTTTGTTTATTTGCCAAACATAGCTGACCTTTAACTCTATGAAATGTATTATGATGTAGTTGCAAGGTGTCACTATTGTGTTACTTCTGTATTTTTGCACGGCTTGGGCATTGTTTGAAGGGTACTGCTAGTCAAGAATGCTATCTCAAATTAACCTAGTGATTTAACATGCAGTGGAGCCGCTATATAAAGTAAAACCCAGAATATTAGTAGTAGTAGTAGTAGTAGTCCAGAGATGCCAACCCTCCCTGATTTCTTTTTTCTTTTTTTTTTTCATACTTTTTTTGGTTATACGTCACTCTACACAAATGTTAATGCCTCCCTGATTATTTAGAAGATTAACCCTATTATGCTGTATGCAATTGATAAAAACCTCCCAGATTTCTGAAAGCTGAATGTAAAGGTTGGCATATCTTTAGTAGTAGTAAGAATTAGTTTACTCTTTATCCATTATAATCATAACTGATGATAGATGTAGTAAAATTGCAAAGTAAATAGTATCATGTACTTCTGTGCAATGAAATCTGCAAGTATTTCAAGTGTTTTTTTGTAAACGTGCCATTTTCAATTACTGCAAGTTTTAAGTAAACAAGTCTTGTCAAAGTGCCTTGTATGCATAAAACTTGCAGTAGGTATGAAACTTTTCCCAGTACATAAGTGATGAGAAAAATACAATGTTTGTTTCAGAAGATACATTAATTTTCTATAAAAATGAAAATTTCACAACTGGTTTCAATTTCATCTACCGTAAAAAAAAAAAAAATTGTAAAGACTCAGTTTTGCAGTTTGTATTGTACCACTGAATTCCAACATGAATTATGATTATGGCAATGTATGGACTAAATCAAATCATGTGCATGACTTAACAAACATGTAAATTGTCAAAGGCTCAAATATATTACTTTACAGTTTCAAGGTTTGTTTATCTTGAAATAAAGTATATGAATGCAAGAGAATAATAACTTTGTGATATCTAGTTGTTTTTCTTCATTACCCTAAGGAAACGGATTACTTCATAATTTAGCGCATTCATTGATTATTTCCCTCCCGTTTTGAAAATATCAATTTAAAGGACCAACCTTGCAAAGTATTTATCCAAGATAGTCACCTGGATCAAACAGGTAGAATTGGGGATCTTTAGAATGCTATGCATTTCTGTAATACTGTAAATGTCTGCTCATCTTTTCAAGTCATCAAACTCTACAGTCAGGACAATATCTTGGGGTATCTCATACTGTATTGTCATACAAAGCACACATAAACCTCAAACCTTCACATACACATATATCTTATGCACGTCATAAGTTGAAATTTGAATGGAGATAATATACGGTAGAGGATAATGATTCTCTAAATGTGGCAGTAATGATGATGCAGACAACGTGAAAATGATTATGATTCTAATAGTCGAGATGATAATGGTTAAAGTAGTGATGATCATGATGTTAATTATAGTAATCCAATCCAATCCAATCCAAAAAGTTATTTGATATAGATTCTTTTCCTTGCTGTTACAAAGTGCTGCACACATGCTGGACAATGTTTGGGCCACTTAAAAACAAAAGTTAGACACTTCTCAGAGATCGGTAAAGTATAATTATTTAGGTTGGTAATAAAATAATATCTAGCAGAATAGATGTGACTTGAGTAGTTTCTTGAACTGGTCAACAGATGAGGCCGTCTGCACAGCAGTAGGTAGTAACAGTGATGATGCTGATGTGACGATGATGGTCATGACGAGAACAGCCCATTAGAGCTTTACCCTAGTAGTTACAGTTTACTAGGGTGTTAGCTCATCAAATTCACACTCGATCTACTCGGCACTATGAACATGACAGACAAAGAAAGCAGACAAAATATTCAGTTCCTCAGATAGACAAAGGAACATATCCCTTCACTGCTATTATGTAAAAAATATGAAGAACTGGTGTCACATGCATATTCACCTGTTCTACACATTTTTACATAATAGCAGTGAAGTGATGTTCCTTTGTATACCCGAGGAACTGTATATTTTGTCCACTTACTTTGTCTGTCATGTTCATAGTGAGAGTGTGAATTTGATAAGCAAATTTTCTAATGGAGTGTTTTCCTCATGGTAGTAATAGTGATGATAATGGTGATTATGATGAAATTGTTGATAGTATTATGGTGATGATAAGCCGTTTAAAATGAGGGAATTTTGAATGTGATTTTGGAGAACAATAATAAACATGATAATGCTGTACAAGTGATTCTGTTCAAAGCAATGAATTAATTCATTTTTTAATATACTTACATAAATAAAGTAATCATTGTATATGATTATTCAATTCTCTTTAATTTTTATCAATTATAACAATATTATTAAACAAATTCAATTCAATATTCATTGAGAAGCTGCAAAAAAAATGCAGTTATATTGCTAGAGAAAACTTGGTAAAATATTACAACATGCAATCAAGGTGAAATTCTCATACCATTGATTGGCACAAACTCTGTTTCTGAATGATCCCAGTATTTCAACATATTATTACAGAACACTTCTAAAAGAACAAGTAGTCTTCATTTTTAACACATATACAGTCAGTCACAAGCTTTGTATATTCACCTTGAATACTAATACTCTATTTATTCATTCTGATAAATAACTGTTTAGCTACGTTTCACCTATTTTTATCAAAAGATTAAAACAGGCTTTGACAAAATATTCATGGAGAATGTTATTATTTTGAGCCTTGCTCCTCTAGCATGTTTTGTCCGTTAAACCAAACCTGTCACTATCTCAGCTGCTATAAACAACATTTCAGTGGAAAAAAATAAATCGAGAATCAATACAAACTACTGGTACATGTATTATAAACAGGAAGCGCAATTTTTGGAGGAAGTAAATTATCAACTCCTTTTATATTTTTTGCAGAAGAATCAGTAACTATGAACACACAACCATAACGGTGATTAACACAAGGCACTACTAAATTCAATATTTTTTTCCAATAGTGGTGATAAAAATTTATCTTTATTTTTAACATTAACAATATGCCAAACATACACATGTATAAAATATTAGCAGCCATTGTGGGAGAGGCACATCTAACAGTTTAGAAAACTATATACATCGAGTAGCGCATGTGCTTGGCAATACCAGTACATGTAGCTGAGGCAAGAAAAAAGACAACAGCATATAAGGTATAAGATAACAGGAATATAAGCTCTGTACAGAGTCAAACATATTTGGTGTTTATAATATACCGGTAGTTGAATCTGTTCAAATAACCATGTTAAGGAGAACATTCTTTCTTTTTCCCCGGGGAGGAAAAATAAATTGTACCAATCATATAAATACAAGAATCCTGTACAGCTAGAATTCATGAAATTAAGCTTAGAATACTTTATCTGGCATTCTGTCGGTGAACATTTAAGGAGTATGGAGTACACAAATATACACTGTCTTGAGAGGTTCTGGTCAAAACTATGCATAAGAGGTGACCTCTAGTACTATTTGCTGAGGGGCACAGCCCGAAGCAAATGGTACTATTGGTTAAGATTTGAAAAATGAACAAATTAAACAAATTCAACTACCAAATAGTAATTTTTCAGAGCAACCTTAAAATAGTTGAAATATTTCTGGTCACATGACGAGCTCTCAACCAATAAAAAAACCCAATAATTTGTTGATGCAGGATAGTATACAGAATACTAGAAACCCTCTGCACTGATCCCAAGTCAGACATGGGATAAGGCCCTATTGCAGTGGCTATTCTTCTCTGGAGTTGTATTTTGAGAGTTTATGTCAACAATATCTCTTCATTGAAACAGTCAAACTTGCTTTAATGACCATCTGTCTACAAAGACCACATTTTTTTGTTTCCCTTGAAATGGTTTCTCATTGAATCATGTACTAAAGGAACCTGTAGATAAAGACCAACTGCTTATAAAGACAGCTTTTCTCGTCTCCCTTGGGTGGTCTTCATAGACAGGTTTCACTGTATAATACTTGAAGCTAAACTGTTGGATATGGGTAGCACAGGTAACATTCAGAGCAAAATATTTTCTGGTTATAGGTACACTTTTTAAGTCCTCAAATTAGTCTAAGATTGCTCTGAATCTGTTTCATCTGGTCATATCATGATGATTTCAGAGACAATGAACAACCGTTAACTCCAGGGATAAAGTCTGTGACTATACCTTCAAACCTCGGCAAGGACTTGGCATATGGAACGCTGGAAAGATCGTCGAGACTGAAGGCAATATCTGTAGGAAAAAAAATCAACATTCATTTTCAACGTTTAGAGCATATCTAAGTTCACTAACAAACGAGTTAATGAGTATTATTAGGACTAGTGACCCTGTGTTTACAATATCTGTAAGGTGAATTCACATTCAATAGCGCATACCTATGTTTCAAAAAATGTCAATTAAATAAAATACTATCTGGACCAGTGACAATTTATGTGAAAAAAACATATTACTTTTAATCTCCAACTCAAATCTTTTCAGATTGGATATCCTTAAAACCTAACAACAACGACGGTGAATTCGATTTAATTCACCATAACTACACAAGGAATGGTCCACTTTTAGTTACATCATGGAGATATAGGAAGATCTCCATGGTTACATCAAGTATATTATTGTCCGAGTTTCTACATGATTTTCATCTGTTTGGAGCAAGGAGAGCATTAATACTCCGCTAAAGTATGAGTTAACAACCTTCTGGCTCCAAATATACGTTTTACAAAACAATACAATACATATGCAAAGTGTTACAGTGGAGGATAATTTGTCATATACCATCAAACTTCTTTAGGTCAGAATTTGAAAATCTTGGTTTATTTGAACATTTTTAAAGCATGACTTTCCCACTAACCTGCAGCATGAGCAAAGCTTGGAGGTTCTCTGCTTTGATTAGAATGAACAGGCTCAGATGATAACCTGAATAACAGAGATTTAAAACAAAAGAGATCTGAAAACTTCCCCAAGATATTTCTATATCCTAATGGCTGAAAATAAGAATTTGTTGAGGTAATCAACCCTGTTTAATTTGGGGCTATTGGAAACAGAAAATGTCAACAGAAACTAAGAAAACTTCCTGATGTAGCGACAACAAATGTAAAGTGCATACATGGTTGATATAAAGCCAATCGGCCGTTGCAATAGAAACTTTGGTCTCAAAAGTAATAGATCCAAGATAAAGGAAAAAGGAAAATAAATGTAAATCTATCTTAAAATGGTGAAAAATAACTCTTACATTGACAAATTTCAAGAAGATTAATTGGTAGTCAAAACAAAGTAACACATAATAACCTACAAACATGTGGCAGATATTTCTACTCTGTGTTTGTTTCTTTGTAATACCGTTGCTACTGTCTACAGTACTTCTCCTTGAATAGTCTGTGAAATCAAAGGAATTTTACTTCAAGTTACAAATTTAAATACAAATTACAATTACAAACCTTTCTTGATGGTGGTTCATGTTGGTGTTTTCATTTTTTGTACTTGGTTTACTGATTCTACTCTGATCTTGATTCTTGGTAAGGATAATCTCTGCCTTCTTGGGATTTGAAGCTCTACGAACATAAGCCAGTTTCTGGATATCTGCAGAACACATAAACAAAACAATGACAAGTATCTATTCTCAAAATGGGCATAACTATAGGCTATAACTATCACTATAGACATGACTAGTTTGGCCAGGAGGGATTAGACATCCCTGCATGTTCACTGACAGGTGGTTATCCCATCAAATCAGCTCTCAATTAAAATAAGAAAAAAGGGGATCATTGGGGACTAACAGGCACCAATTAGGCATTGTATGCTATATAGAGGGTGCAAGTAACTATAAGTACTGCAGTGGGGCTTTAAACAAAATACCAAATTGCTACTTGCCATCTGCCATGTCTGAAGGGAGTATAATATATTGTGCTGCAGCTACTTCATGTGCAGTCTTCTCCTTCATACAAGCATCAATGTAGCTTGAATGGAAGACCGTTAGGAAGCCCCGCAGGAACTCTTCACTCTCATATAGGCTGTGCATAAAGATTCAAGAATGCACATTACTGATAATGTAATAATATAGAGTACCAGGCATTGAATTTCAATAATTTTAGGGCAAGGCCACTTTTCTGTAGGGCACATTCCTATATTACAGCTCAAATAGGAAGAATTGGAAAGGGCACAAAAAATCTCCAAGGCCAATGAGAGGGGCATTGAGGCCAATCAAAAGGGCATCCACAGCCATGGCCTTGGATTAATTTAAGCCCTGGAGTACAAAACTCAAAGTACGGTAATAGAAAAGTCTATATTGTCCTGAATAAACAATTCCTCCAGACTCCATATGGACTTCTTTTTTAGGGGTACAGGTTTAAATTTTACAGTCTCTTCACACTAGCCCCTGTTAAATATAGACGTTGAACATAATGTCCATGAAACAACATTTTTGTAGTAACATTGATTTCAAACACAGGATATAATTGATAATAGATTGAGGAATTTTAATTAGCTTGCTAGCAGTGATTTTGCTTTTCTCCATATTTTCCATTTTCTATTTATACAAACTATTTCATTTTTTTTAATAGTTTAAAAAAAAAAAACACTTCCCGTAGAAGATATTGTGGGGTGGGAAACATGGTATAACATGTTACTTTGGATTGAGGTTGGTTGGGTTAATAAATCAACTAAAAAATTTTAACAGTTTTCATTTGTTCCTTACTCAACAGTATCAGGACAAGTAGCATCGTTTGAGAAGATGAAATTGGCATCCTTCATACAAGAAACATCCTCCCCTCCTTGTTTCTCTGGAGGTGAAAACAAAAATTAAAATACTGGTAATATACTGTCAAAGAAGGTTCATAAGGAAACATACCACTTAATTGACAATCATACCAAAATTATAACAAGTTTTTGAAAAGATAAATTTGATGTCATGAAGTCTATTGTTCCTGTTAATCTATACAATTATTGTCACCTACAGATTCATTTCTTGCTCACTATAATGTTAACTTACCAAGTAAATGATTATTACTTAAGTTAAGAATAACCCATGACCCTTTGTTTCATTTATATATTTCATCTACTGAGAAGAAGGGGTAACCTCAAGCGCTTTTTAATCAAGAGCATGTGTATTTCACATACAGTTTCAACCCTTCTCGCTATCAGCAGTCTATTTTTCTTTAGCTAGTGATTGATGTGGTCATGTAACTTCATTACTTACTCCACAAATCTTTCAACGTGCGAGGTACACTTGAGGAAAACCATGCCTTCAAATTGTTGAATACTGGTAACTTTCTAGATGACATTTTTTTGGAGATTCTTTAAGCTGTTGAAGAGAAATAAAGTAAGATTTTTTTTTTAAATGGTTCTTAATGTTTCAATTAGGCATTAAAATCAATGCACATTATTAAGTCTCCCTGAGAGGAACAGCTATTCATTGAAATATAAGAAAGTTACAAATTTTTGAAGTTGCGATCCAAATTGGCAACTCTGTGACATATCTTGCGAGCTCACTTCCCATTTGCTATGTACTTTTTAAAAAATCATAAATTTCTATTTTACATCAATATATTTTTTCAATCATACATGCACCCTAAATAAAATTATTGCAAACTATGTTTCTATACAACCCCTGTGTGGAAAAAAATCTATTCCACCATAACAATAACACAGAAAATTTAGTTTATGAAATTATGTACAGAACAAATTGGAGAGGAGCTTGCAAGCTACATCAGGGTTGCCTATTTGTGTTTGATTGATTTGCAACTTCAGAAATTATTTAGTTCCTTATTTTTACTTGGAATTTGGTCAAACTTTCACCGACCTCTTTTGTTCCTCTTGTTTTTCTGCTCCTGTTTAATCCAACTTCGTATCACATACTATCAGGGTGAACTTCTCCATTAAATCCGAAGTCAATTTTAAAGAAGTTTGGCATTGACCCATAATGAGAACTCTAGATTTAATATGGTATTGTTTGAGGGTTTTGAATGAAAATGTGGTAATTAAGCCTGAAAGAATTGAAGAAACTAAAACAAAAACAATAGAACTGAAATATTTTGTTACAAAGACACAAAAAAGTATGAGTAAAAGCTTCGCCAGAAATAACCGTCTGGTATTGGTCATTCTTTAATAAAACTAACATTTGTCAACAATTCCCATATGCATAGAGGCGTTCAGAGGAGCCAGATGTAATCTCAGCGGAACAACCGTCGATAACAGAGACTAAAGCTAATTACGGTTATAAACTAACGCATAACGCATGGGGCATTTGTTTATCACAAAGTGAAACTGTACGTTTGTACGAGACTGACCCTGGGTTTATTTGTCTGATGAATTCATTATTTCATAATTCTTAGTTTAATACAATAGACTAGCTAGTCTAATTAGATCTAGACGTCTACTTATTTTTAATGAATGGATTGATGAGGGTTTACAATATTAAAACTCAATGTTATTTATAAAAGCAAAATGAAGAATTGAATACAATTTCACAATCACAATATTGAATGTAGGCCTATAATCATCTAGAATAGACTCTAGACTAGACTACCATTGATTGTAGTATAGATCTGAGTCTCGATCTAGTCTAGAATTCTAGTCTCTCTCTCTCTCTCTCTCTCTGTCTCTCTATATATATAGACTACTACTACAAGTAGATCTATATCTAGATCTACTACTACTACTAGACCTAGATAGATATAGAGTCTAGATCTAGTTGACAATTTCTCATGGAGAGAATAGAGGAGTCTAGACCTAGATC
>BEXV01000160.1:304475-362250 GCA_003118195.1 Hemicentrotus pulcherrimus | reverse complement strand
CCCCCCCCCCCTCCGGTCATGAAACGAAATCACCACCCCTGGTAACCTATGGTATGCAAAATACCATAGGCCTACATGTATTTAGGAAAAGATACGATGTAACTTCTTCTACTTTCCTTTTCTTTATATTATAGCGCTGGATGGAACTGTTGTTAAGCTCAATTTCCAGAAAGTGTTATACAAGGTATGCTTCAAATAATAAAATCATTGGAGTATTACGTCAATTTGCTTGGCTTCACTCTTCTTTATAGTCTTTTTTTCTTCTGGGGGAATTAAGCAAATGTATTATGACACCTCTCTGTAGCTATTATATTGTTCGTTTCGGATGCACGTTCAATCGAAGTCATGATTAATACGAGCTAATCTATGCCGTGTTAATGCATCAACTGTGGGTGGCGATGGCTGGGGGGTAATCTAAGGACGAGATTGAAGCGCTATTGTCTGCAGAGTAATTCGGTGTAAGTTGGTTTAATACCTCTTCTAAAGTAGCGGGAGAAGTTTTAATGGCGACGACAAACAAGACGAGTGATAGAGTAGTAGACTGCTCATGACAAACAAAACAAGATCCACACCCCATTTACATCTGAACGATAGCCAATGCCCCGTCCTTTTCTTTATTAACGATTGCAATGATGGGTTATTACGTCTTTCGAAAAAGGAATCTTGAATTTGTGTTAAAAAGCAGACTCAGATCAACTTCATTAAGAAAATTGCCACTCACGTCAGGTCCTAAGGAACACATATTAATTTATCAGCAGTATAGTGACGAGAATAGTAATTTTGTAGAGTATTTACCACCGTCATATTTTTGGGGTTTTTTTTTTTGGAGCCCTTAACATGTACAATTCTGTTTTTCCAGGCATATCAAGAAGTTCCATTCACGTTATGTGGGGACTTAGAAAAATGAGGAAAATAAAGTTATACCCTTTCCCTCATAATTATGACTTGAAGTGGTGATCTAACGTATTCGGGTTAATATGGATAATCTGGTACATTCAAGAAGTTTGCAGGAAGATGTGGCATTCTGTATGGATGTGTGATCGGGCCTACTGTATTTCATAAAGTAGTTGGTCTTCCTCACTAGACCGAGAAGTCCAACATTTTGTCACGCTAATTCTTTCCGGGCGCCGGGAGAAGAAGGGGAAAAGGATAAGCATATAGGTAGGAGGATTTGGAAAGTTGCAGTATAGTAATACACTTACAAAGCACCCCTCTGAATAAAGTAGAGAACAACAAAGCGCCCTTCAGGAAGGTTCTAAAACCAATATACCCTTAAGCCCTTTATATATATACTCAACATCAATCCTGTGTATTTTCTCCCTTGGAAGCATATCCCGCATTATTAGATTGTTTGTATTTCTCCATGTTGGATAAGATAGTGCCTTTAAAGCTTTCACACTTCTCCAAGCATATAGATTATAAGGACATAACACAACGAGCCACTTTGCTGGCGTGGGGCGGCCTACATTGAATGTACAACGTTTATTGTAATCAAGTGTACTTGTAAGGGCTTATACGTGCATAGTCGGGAAAGGGGGGGGGGGTGTGGGTGTAATTATTAAAGAAATATGGGATCATAAAATACTAATCATCATCATCATCATCATCATTATGTGTCATCGGTTTCATCTGATACAGTTATGCACAATCATTCTTATCAAATTCAAGAACACAGCATTAGGGAAGATAAACTGTTTTTCGTAAGAGAACATTTTGCTTCAACTTCAGTATTGAGATCGACTGTACGATCTGTAAATTTTCGTACTTTATATTCGTAGACGTATTATATACAGACGATCTTAGTACTGCAAATAGTGAGTAAATTTCTTCCTTCAATCTCTCAGTAAACCTTTAACAAGGTGATCCCAACTTCATGTACGCCTTGTTTAAAGTGCGATAACCTGCACGCCATGCACCACCCACTCTTGACCCGGCGTTTAAAAAGGAGAAGATTGTGTTCTAGGATGTGTGAACAATAATTGTTTGAGCTTTTTAATTCTTTTAATGTTAGTGTTGAAAGGTATAACAGAGAAAATGTCTCTGAAAGGGATGGCTCTTCAAACCCTCATATTCGATAGTTAATAAAGATTGTGGACCACAGTTTCTGTGTAAAGCGCATCTGACTTTTAGCAAGACTGGGTCTTTGACGACTCTATAAACCTCACGGTAAACCCCATATTTATGTGTTATACATAATCAACCCTTTTCACAGTTTCTTTCACAACGCAATTGCGTGTGTGAACAGAACTTAAATTTATCTTTAATGCTGACGGAAAGACTGCATGTCAGTAGTCATGCGATCATTGCCGCCTAAAGATAAACAACAACACCAGTTATCGGCTGGTCAAATAGGCCATATCTTTAGAAAATTGGCGTAATACCAGGTTGATTCCTCTTTAAATTCTTAATTAAATACTTATTGACTCACAATAGGCCTATCAGATAATAAAAACCTTCAAAGTTTAATTCCATGAAATAGTTAATAGTAAATGTTGTATAAAATGTGCGTCGAAGAGCTACAAATAAAAAACGAAGAGAATTAGAACAATCTTGTTAAAAAATGAAGTTTTGAAATGTAAGAGAATGGCATGATTTCATCAACTCGTACATCATGGGCACCAAGACAGAGCAACATGGAGAAAAAGTTAGAGACAAAGGTAATTATAGAGGTAGAGATTCAAGATTCAAGATTTTAATGATTTTATTTCTTATGCAAAACATAATACATGTACAATGACTAAGTAAGTATAATGCAAAAAATATAAAACGAAACAAGACAAAATGTTAGTAATGGCTGAGAAAAGAGGAAATAACAGTATTATAGACTCAAAGCTTGTTAAAGTATTAGTTCATCAGAGTGTAATTTACAATGGTTCTTAAAAACAACATATAGATAGAAAATAAATAAATTAAAAATATGTAACATTAAACAAAATATGAATTTTGGGAAAACATTAAATGTAACAAAGAGGAAATATGGGGGAAAGTACTAGTAGAAGGCAAAATAAAAGAAAGAAAGAAAAGAAAAATGAATGGTGCAAAGGCTCTAGAAAAGGGAGGTTAGATTAGCAGAATGGGGGAGAAAGGGATTGAGTCCAGAATCAAACAAACCGAGAGAGAGAGAGAGAGAGACAGGCTAAATCTATTAAATGGGACGCGAAAAAACTGGACCGAAAACAAATTACCTCATTTTGTTATGGATGTGATGCCAAAGAAAAACTAATCATCACAAAGAATGGTACACATTCTTATTCAACAATAGACTATTCACGATTATGTGTATATCAATGACGATTAAGCCTGTGTACATTATAGACACCGCTATTATTAATAGCATTTTTGAGAGTAACGTTATACTTTCTTTACGTAATCATGATAATGGTAGGTATAGAGTTAATCCTCTGAACTTTGCCAGCAAGGAATTTTGCAACGACCTGACAAGCCAATGTTTGATTGATTATGGCAAAAGGCAACAGGTCACAGCTTACACACCATTTATTACCAATCTCACGCACAAAGTGATACATTCATTATTGGCGCCAAAGAATTTGAGCTGTATTTTATTGAAACAGTGTCGCATTCATCACGCACCTTTCTCTATAGAGCCTGCCATCTCCGGTGATTAGCGACTTCTGTTCATCATATTCATGATACCCGATAATCATTGACTAGAGGAACAAAGGGCGATTTCGTTCCGTGGTTTCTGCGAATTCGTACTAGGAAACAAAGTCTATTGGACATTCCTACCTCACTCTGTATACCATACTTACGCCCATCTCATGATAATTGGCACGACCCGAATGCAATAAAATTATAAATTGTAGGAAAAAATGCACCAAAGCGAAGGATAATTTGTAATTGTATCTCTTTTCAACTCTTCACCCTGTACACAAAATATTAAAGGTTAGCATTAAAAAAAAAAAATGCTTATTCATCTTTAAAAAAAAAAAAAAAATCAATTAATCAATTAATCCGTTAGTAAAACATTATAACAAACCAATCAATAAATTAACCATTTAATCAGTCAGTTATTCAATCAATCAATCAATCTATCTATCTATCTATATATCAATCAGTCAATTAATCCATATAACATGTTTGATAGATAGGGGAAGACGTACAGCTATCTTATGTAGATGTAAAGTAAGCGTAAGCTGATCAGCAAATAACTTTGACCACTGAAATATTCATGTCTTTATGATTTACGATGTCATTTGATGAATATAGATAATGATGTATGAATGATCACTATACTTGTCAGCGCCTCCGATATATCAATTACCTTTTTAGGATGTCAATTAGAAGAAAAGAAATTCAGGAAAGGGATGTGACTGCACATGAATTAAATTTGTGATCAATTGAAAAATCCCTTTTCTCTCTTCTGGTATACGGTATATGTTATGCATGTTTTTTTTTTTTTTACTTTTCAAAGCTTTCTTTGAATGAACAGACACTTCTTTCCATCCTTCCTGGCCGATCCTTGTATTACATAGTAAGCGTTGCACGATCCCACCACTGTTTGCCATGATGAAGATTATAATTCCAGATCCCCCGTTTTTCACATTAAGAGGGCGGTGTCAGTGTTCAGTGTATTTTGATATCAAATCAGTTGAAAAAAAATCTTAGTCAGAGAGAAAGAGAGAGAGAAAGAGAGAAAGTGTTACTGAATGAACGATAAAATACATTTTACGCTCAAATTATTGTTACTCGACTGCAGTGGTTGTCTATTATCTTCAAACTTCCTTACTATTTTCTCTCTCCGAATCAATATGCGTTTTCGTCCGTCTGGAATTAGATATGGCTTTGTGTTCTCATATTTTCCTCTATATATATTTCTTCATTTTGCATCTGCTTGTTCAAAAAGTTCAAAATTGACAAAGTACATATTGTATAAACACACATTCTTTCATTCCATTGGTAAACACTTGTTTGTTTTTCTATGCGAGCTCACAATAATTGTCTTTATTTCGCAATGGGCATAGTGGTAGAAGGGAGGGGGGGTGGGGCTAAAGAGGATGTTATTTTTGGTTCAAACATAATTATTAAAGCTACAAGTTCGGGCCTCACAGCAGGTCATACAGTTTCGCATGTAGTTTTAGACATGACTTGGGACATGCATGTGGTGTGGGACACTGTTGTGGTGTCTAACCTGATGTGAAAGTGCGTTCAACTTTATAAACTCTTTCATCTTTGGTATTTCCCCATGGTAATTGAGTTACGTCTGTACGGTCTCCCTAATGCAGATGGCTTTGTAAGTATGTTTTGCAATACTTGTGCCACGGTTGGTAATCACGATTGGTGATGATACAAATGCTCTTTGACATAATACAGAAGTTGGTTTTGGGTTGATACTAGGACCATAAATCTGCAACAAAATCCAATACAAGTCCCATTATCATACTACGGTCCCAACATCGTGATTTTGTATCTGCGCAATATTACGAAGGATGCAGACAAAATGAACGCAAAATCAGTTGCTAAGGCAACTACCTCTGTGTCATCGCGATTCGTAGAATGGCGAATTTTGGACCGTTTTGTATAATAGGCTCTAATTCTGTCGTCAAAATATAAGTTTTGAGATCTTGAGGGCAGAGGACTTGAATGGCACCTTGTGGTCAGACGTTGAGACATGCCTTGCTGATACAGTTCTCTATTCAAGGGGCCGTTCCCGATTACTCCGCTGCACTTTAGATTGGTCCCAAGACTTCTCAGGCCGTTTTAAACGTTTTTATTGTCATATAAGAACGAATGGAATTTATAAGAGTGACAAAAGCTCACTGAGTGACAGAAGTAGGAGGCGATAACACACTTTCTGATGTTTTCGACGGAGGTAAGGTTTAGCAACAGCAGTGCTCAATATCACAATGAGAGTCCAATTCTCGCATTTTGTTCTAATTTATCTCCTTCAAAATTTGCCATAAAAGTGCGCGCTTTTCTTCAGCTTGCAATCGGCTCAAGTCAATACACTCCGGGCTCAATGCTCACACAATAGTTAAAGAGATTTATTCTTGAGAAGCGATTAATGGAGTTAATGCGCCGAATCCTCCTCGGGAAAAGAGGTTCATCTTTATCCTACAATGGCGTAGACCACTAGAGGTTTCTATAGCATAGCGTGTCCAATTAAAGAAGCCTTTTAATGAGTCATTCAACAAGTGCCATTCCATTTAATCTGATTGAGACATGCCATTTAGAGAATTTCCCCTAAAACATGCTTTACCCTTCAGCAACATCCTCAATGTTCTTTATGCACCTAACATCCTGAGATAGGGAAATTTTGAAAGTAACATTTTAATTACAAGCAATGGCCACTGTTCAAACATTTGCAGGTGTTATTGTTCATGGCACATTGCGATACTTCACAAGTTCTGTCAATTTCGTTATTCCTTTTTGTGCTACAATTAAGTTTGAAAAAGAGGGTGACAGCATTTAAAGGTAATCGACAGGCCATACCTTGAGGACGTAATTAAAAAGACAAACATTTGGACATGACCAATTTAAATTATTTTCGGAAAGTGATTATCAGACGGGTAAAGTAGGGATTACGGAAAACGGCAGACATTATTTTGCAGGAACTTCTTGGTGAGGATGAGGTGTGTAAGCTCTATTATGTTCGTAGCTTAGAGCCGGACTTAAAGAAATCTTTTTAAAGGCTAGCAAATTTTCATAAACAGACCACCTAATTTGTTAGATTTAGCGCAGATTTAGTGTAAAATCTTGAACCAAAGAATCGGTTTCTCAGATTTTTTTTTTTGTTTTCATGTGATTATCTTATTTAATTCTTCGTTTAGACCTTCTATTATAACCAGGAAGTTCTACATTATTTAAGGATTATCTCCAGCGTTTCACAACAACCTTAAACAAACTCAAAACAAAAAATAACGGAAATAAATTTATTCACACCTATACTGTCTTGATGCTTTAATTCATCTCCCATTCACCACATCACAAGATCAGCCGCGCACGTGCTTATACTTTTCAAATGAATATTATCAGATTCGTAACACCTTCCACTAGTCTTAGGAGATAGAGAGCACAATTTGAATAATCATATTTGAAATAAATATTGGAAATTATTATGAAATAGCCCATTTCCTTAAAATTATATTGCTCTGAATGTGATCACTTTTGAATGACAGAATATACAGGGAAAAGGCACCTGTTTTATATACAATATAGAAATCTCATTTATTAATTATGTAATAAGAAACTCCTTTCATCTCGACCCCGAGTGTGCGTGTGTGGTCCCAGTCAGAGGTTTTGACGCTGGATGACGCTGTGCATGATATGCTTATGAAACTATCGCCCTTCGGCTACTAAATAATATCAAAACTGTTGATGTCCCAATTCGACCTCTGTGACTTGCTGGAGGAGAGGAATGACAATAAATGGAAAAGGACGAGACAAAAAAGAAGAGAAAAAAGACAACGAGAAGGAAGAGAGAGAGAGAGAGCGAGAGAGAGAGCGAGTGGGAAAGGGGGGGGGGGGGGGGGGGCACAGGGAGTATAAGAAGAGGATCTTTGAACTGAAATGCACCAACACAGAGCAAAGAGATCTATTCCGTCAATAGAATAAGCGATCTAAACATGATTATTACTTCACTTTATTTTTTAACAAGCGACAAGGGGTCACACCATGACGTACTCGATGGGTATCAGTTTTTATCCCGGATGTTCTTTTTTAGAAGTTTTGAAATATAACGCCATTTTCGGATGTTACGGTGTTCATTTACATGCTTGGTAAATGAACCAAATAGCTTAGACAAATACTAAAGCATACAATGTTGTCATCGTACCTAATTTGTTCTCATTTTGAACGGAAATGATGACAATTACCGGTACACGTGCAGGCGTGGTATTAAATGAGAAAATAACATCATAACCAAATTACTGATTATTTTTACAATTATCATAATTGTGGGGGATATTAATTTCCCTTTATTTGAAGGATTGGAATTTGATCAAAAGAAATTACAGAGGTTATTTCAATATTTAGACCATGGAAGGACATTCTATTGGAGGATGCTGAGATTTCATATGAACATTTCTTTTTTTTTGTAATTGCATATTGGACAAGGGTATAGGGTGCCAATATCAAATGAAGGAAACAACATCAAACCAATAGTATCTGTTACTGTGTGTAATATAAATGACATTGAGGTCAGACCACCATCGTCTAGACCAAAACAATGCTTGTATTCCAACGATTACGGGTCAGTATTATATATTCAACAACAAACCGACTTAGTATCAGATTTCTCTTTTTGACTTTATGCCAGTTGACATTGTAGAACAGACCAATATTTGTTAAAGCCATTCTGAAACGAAAATAAAGTCAAGGGCAGTGAAACGATTACACGTATAGAAACATAATAAAAAACTTTACATGCATAGCTTTAGTATCGGTGTCAGAATACAATAAGCAGTGACCAATCTTGGTCATTGTCAAATTAGATAAATGGTAATAAAAGCGGTAAAATATTTTTACAGCAAGTTTTGTCAATGCGATTAATATAGAGGGCCGCTTCAGGGACTTCCAAGATTTTAAGTGAGCCTTTATGTCATAATAATGACAGAGTACCTGGTCGGAAAGAATATTTCATGCAGTTCAAACGTTATACTGAGAAATGCTCATCTCACATTTTTGTGTTATTACAGAGGGGGATGGTAGGATGCAGAGGGAATTGGAGAGAGAGAGAGAGAGAGAGAGAGAAAAAAATAGAGAGAGAGAAAGAGAGAGAGAGAGAGAGAGAGAGTGAGAGAAAAACGAGCGGGGGCAGTATAGAGACACGGTAAGATAATGATGTTAAAGTGATATTGGCGATGGGAATTCCAATCTCTTTAATTTTGTATTCATGACTTGGTTTTTGCATTCATTTTAATTTTTCAGAATACTAATCCTTAATCCTCTTATTGGCTGTTATCTGTCGCTCTTGGCATCTGTATTAAAAATTCTGCAAAAAAACAGATATCAAGGGTCTATGGCGGGATTAGTGGATAACCGGGGATAACCCTGTCAATGCAGTAATGTGATGTTTAAAGTCATAATTATGTTGCATGATTCTGCAATAACTTGCGCGTTCAGATTGTGCACTTTCGTCTATTTCATGAGATATATGCCAATTATCAAGAGTTAGATAATTTTAATATGCATGTATCTGCCTTCATTTTCGTTTTATTTATTCAAGGTAACTTGGAATTGACACGGACAGATGTATTGTAAAGTTTCTGCCTGCCTTTAATAAGGATTAGAATTTAAAGTGGCTTATTATGCACAATGGTCAGCAACAATGTGTTATCAAATTCGACCAGGCATTACAAGGACAACAAAGTAACTAATACCAGTTTTATTCATCTGACTTTTTTCTTGGTCTTTTTTTCTTCTTCAAATGGGAATTAGAAGTCATAATGTAATATGTAGTCTCCTGCTGCTCCCTAAACTGTCAATATTGGACTTTCTACAAGATCTAATCGATATCATGCTACAAACCAACAATTAAATAACTAAGATTTATGTAATTATTGTTCTTTGTTGCACGTCTATTGGTACATACAAAACTGCTAGCGATTTGTGATGCATCATCCAAGTTGAAATAAAGTGATAGTTTGTCTCTGATCATACACAATGCTAATTCTTGATTAAAAGCTTTTGACAGGTGAACTGTTTGCGGTCTTTTCTAATGGTGATGGAAAACTAGTGCAGTTGACGTTTAATTCAAGTTTATTCTTTCTGACTCTTGGACAAAAAAATATTGTTAGATAATCCTTCTCATTGGTGTGGTCTTATTGACTCAAAAAAATGTTATTAAGCTTTAAGTGATGAAAACATATCACTGATCCTTTGTTATAAGTCCTTTATTTTCTTTTTCGAATCGTATTGATACCTTTTGAGGCCAAACTTTTACCATTAGAAACAATCATCAGTGTATATCCACAGGCTTATAGAAATACGGGCTTATACACAAATCGAAATGGTTACGCATCAGGACGGTGCGAAAATTATTTCACCTGTCTTCGCAAATCACAAATTAAGTGTGAAATTCGAATATTTTTTTTTGTAGCGAGACAAGTTTTACCAATTTTCTCTTGGCTGTGCAATATCTTGACATCTCCCGCATGTCCCCTCCGTCTAATTTTCATCGGCAGCTCTAAACATCGGTTAATAATTAGTCTGTGATATCTTAAAATCCCTCTCACGATGAACTCTTCATCACCTCTGCCATTATGGAGAGATGAGAAGCTATAGCTAATTCTAGACGCGCCTCTTGTATCCAACAGACTTTGAGCTGGTAATCGTCTTCCCAGATATTGCTCCACACGGGCGTGATGGGTTTACTCCAACCATCTTCCTGCTCCGACATTGTTCCACTGTCATGCAATAGTTCAAGACCAGAGGAAGATGGTCTCAACTCAAGATGAATTCTTAAGGAACAGGTACCAAGCATCTGCACCTATCATCGAATCCCCAAACGCGTGGGTCATACGGAGATGATTTGACCAAGGGATGCTTTGATTTTTGCTTTCATGAAAAGCAACGCCAATGACCCCATGCTGGTGCAAGAACGCCTCTATATAAGGTCTGAATATGGGACTAGATAAAAGTACAAGAGTTCTCCATCGCCATAGTATATATACCAAGGCAAAGAGGATATAATATCAGGTTTAAAGAATGGAATAGCAATTAAGGTGCCCCTCTTGAACTGCTATTAACCTATCCTTGAGTCATCTTCTAAAATAATTCATCTTCGTGAAGTCTGCTCTCTGCATTCAAATTTTAATAGTCACGTACGCTGGGAGATTTTGAAAGCAATACACCCTAAGCTTGAGCTTCCACAACAGTAGCATCCTTTACATGTGTGGATCTCTGTTGTTGTTTTTTCTTTCCCTGTTAAATAGTTAGCTAAAACCCAGACTATAATAGTTTGAGAGGCAGTAGCTAGAGATATAGGCTGAGGGCAGAGAGTTTTAAGAATATTTTGAGCAGTGTATAACCATTTATGTATTCCGCATTCACAAGCAAATGTTTATATTTCCTCAATCTGTGTACCATAACTTTTAAATATTATTAATGCAACAATTTCTCAATTTGCCAAATACCTGAAAATGTACTACGTAGCATATAATTATCGATTATAAAAATTTTCCTCGTAAGTCTATACGAGACATGGATATCATCTTAAATTTGATTGTGCACTTTAGAAATCTATTATCAAATGCAGGTGGAATATTACCTGCTATTTGATATGTGAATAGAATACACCTGTATTTTGCAAATTTGTCAAGTTCATGAACTTTAAAGAAGGACGTTATACAAAGAGCGATCTACAGGTGACGTTCATTTTTGTCTGTCATCACGGTTCAAAATATGTCACACGTTTCAAGACCGAAGATTCCCACCTCCGCTTTAACCCAACTCTTTCATTCTGGATATTTTATCAATTACCCCAGGCATAAATCTGACGTCATCAGTTCAGAAAAAAAATAGTTGCCTTCTTGACATGAAGCGACATTTTTGTCAACCGGTAGCAGTCATGATTTGAATAAACATTACGTCAGCTCCAATCATTCAGCACATATAGATTATTTCTCGTGATTATCGCGCCACCTGTAGTAACATATGTGTTGAAATCACACGAAAACATCAGCAACATAAACAACATGAATGTTTGTATCATTATGTATCAATCACTATACACGGGAAATTAATTAATTTTCCGGTCATATTAAATGAAATCTATACATTCCCGTAAAAAGGGAGGGTTCCACCAATTAACCCCCTCACATTTTGTTGTCAAACACCAAATGTTTCTTGAAAGCCGAACCCGTTTTACGTTCCCTGTGGGTATAATTCTAAAATCAATATCGTTTAATGTCACATAACTGAGTCATTCTGATTCATATAAAAAACATATCATATCGTATGTTTGGTGCACACTGCAAAGTTGCGGTAAACCTTGGGATGACTTCATCCCCCAAGCGCTGGATTTTTTTTCTTCTTTATTCTTAAAATAAAGTTTGCAAATTTAGATAAAACCACCAGTTTGAGTCAGGTCAAAAGTTTTTACTTGAAATGACCACCATGACCACCATCACAAGTATACGCGATTCGTCGCTATACAGAGATCTATCTTACGTGTCAAAGTTATAATTACGAAAATTATTACGATTTTCTTACATTACTGTGCTCACATAGATTTAATTTTGTAGCCCTTCCACTAATTACATTGCTTTGATCTGTCAATATTGCGTCACCTGAAAATATAGGTATATCTTTCAGCTTCCTCAAAAAATTACATTTCTAAGGACGCCACATTAGACACAATATTACGTTTCAATTATCGTGATGTCAAGAATGAATTAGCACCTACGTGAGTTTGCTCTGCAACGAGTACTGCAACATCACGACATCATGTTTGGAACTTTTTGTAAATGGACCTTCGGTTTCCCAACAATTATAACGGCAGTGGTAACAGTGTCCCTTATCAGTCATCATAACTCAGATATCTTGATTTGTAAATCGGTGACTAAACCCCTCTCCCAGCATGAGGGGAAAGAAATAACACAAGTATAACCCACAATGGAAGTGAACCCTTTCGATATCAGGTCATTCAAGGAGCAATATTTCTATATTTCGCTTCGAGGGACGATTAGTTTTTCATAATCCTGGGCTTACTGTCATTGATATTTGTTTTATATCCCTGCTAAAGGCTTACTCTATTTCCTAAAGGGGTAATATAGCATCACAACGAAAGATCCTCGAATATAGCTTATGGGTTTAACGCGAACTGGTGGACAGCTCCATTTGTTTGGGGATGTATACGGAAGAGTTTTGTACGGTACACCGGGTTTAAAGGATGCTTCTCATTACGAAGTGTTCTTATCGGTAAGCTCTTGGTATGTAGGAAAATGAAAGGGAATGTGGCTGTATGTATTTAAAAATAGCATTCTATTTGTAATGAAGGTTATTCCGTTCAAGTCTTACAGGTCTTGATGAATTTGATGGCAACTGGTTATTCAAGTAACCGCTGATCGCTTTATGGTTGGTATCATCACAATCACAATGCATATAATAGTAATATATTTAATTTGTTTACCGAGGGAGGCTTCATCAGCATCAATGTTGCTCTTCGAGAGGGACCTACAAGTATCATTTCCCCCAGCAATCGCCAGGTACTCATTTACATGGGTGGAGAGTGGCAAATGTAGATTAATGTCTTGTCAAAGGACGCAGAGTGCCGGGCTGGGGTTCGAACCATCAACCCTTGGATTGAGGGTTAAGTGAATAAACCATTATACACCTCCATTTGCATCTTCCTTGGCGTTCATGTTTGTGAATGTGCCAGTGAATGACTTCCTATCTCACCCCTTTTGTACTTATTGTGTCAAGGTTTCGAACCCATCTCCAAACAGGTCAATGACCACCATCCTGTCTGTATAGGCATAATGACGATTTGTTGTGGTATCAACACGATTAAAGGGGGTTTATAATATCTATTAAATGGAGGCAATCTGTACTGTAATATGGTTTCACTGACCCTTTAGATGACATAATGAATAATATGAGTTGGCTGAACATCACTTTTCATGTCTGGGAACTGTGGTGTCTTGATTTCCATACCGTCTGGTTGAATGTCAATGTACGACTGGGAGATGGTGATACTTCTCTTCTAACTCTCAGTACCTCTCATATATGCTACTCAGTCACTGTCAGGCCATGTTTTCATTAATCATCTCATCTCTCTTCACATATACCCTAATCTCACGACCTCATTCTCAATTCTTTAATCGGCGGATCTGAGAAAAGGGCGCGAAAAGGTGTTCGCGGGCCAAAGGTGGGACAAATTTAGTTCTGAACAACATCAATGTGTTAGGATGTTCGGTGAAGGGGCAGCGTAGGCGGGCTTTATTGCTGTTTTAAGGTCAGGGTTTAGGATCTAGACCTACTCCCAAGTTTAAGCACCCAAAACAATACTTCAAACCCTCAAAACAATACAGTGCTACCTTTCTTTTCTGAGCAGGAATCCATTTTCTAATTTGGAGCACTTTCTCTTTAAATGAAAGATATGATTTTGTGTTCGACTTCAAATATTCTCTCTTTGTTGCTCTGGGAGGTCGGAAAGAGTGTCTTGGTTGCACGTTGACATGATTGTGGTGCAAGTAACCATCGAATCATTTACATGCTTCGCATATTCTTTTGTCATCTTGATCGTAGTTTTAGTCTAGGTTTTTACATCTTAAACTCGACCATTTTCTTTTATACAAAATTGCTCTTAATGATCCATGAGCAGGCAGCAAATAGGGCCTTTTCTTCAAATTATTAGTACAGTTAGAATTTACATTTCCTGCCCTTCCAGAAAAGCACCCTTATTTATCAATTGAAGGTGTCAATCATTCAAGAAGGTAACTTAAGCCTTGTTGAGGGGGAAGTTCATACAGGATCTCTGTTTTCAAGTACCAATTCGATCTCCTGGTCTCTTCTTATCCTTAGTCGTAAGAGGTTGTTGACGTATACTAGCATGATTGATTAACCTAAAACTTTTTATATAGGTCATTTTCTATCGCCTCCCTGGTTACCGCTATATACGTCACTTGAAATCAATACTTTGGTCATTTCTTTAAATAGTGAAAGCACGAAGAACGGTCTCCTTTTGTCTGTATATCTATTTCATACTGTGTTTGAAAATGTAGAATGAAAGTAAACTGTTCATGTATATGTCCTATACAGGGAAAGAAATCTGGAACAAGTATTGAGAAAATGGGTTTTCCTTATTACGCGATCGATTCTCTCTTACCAATTCATTTAATAACAATACAAATCACACAAAGGTAAAACGACCATTATATTGATTTTTTTTGTAGCATTTTGTTATTGTATTCATTCAGTACATTTTTAAGATATTTTTTTTAAACAGCTTCATTGATTTGCATAACATATCAAAATATAAAGAAAATTGTACATCCCTAAAAAAAAATACATAATATAGTTTAATACACAGTACATAATGTTTTCAAATTAATTATACTGAATGAACATTATAAATCAAAGCCTTACGCACTAGCAGACAGACACACCACACACGCTCACATACTCAGACACGCATACAAACTTACATACCCCCCTCCTCCTTTTATTTCAAAGCTCAACAAATCCCCTCTCCCTTCCCGAGCAGTCACATCTACACATTATTTTGTTGGAAATACTGTCTCTTCCTTTTCCTTATGACCAAATTATATTTAAAAAGATGTTTGGGTCTGAGAAATAAGTATTTGCCTCGCCTTCCTTAACTGTGGAAGTATAATTCTATACTTATGTATATAATTATGTATAAGAAATACTCACCGGTACTCTCCAGCATAATTTGGTATAATGCTACCTCATGGTGACTATGAATTTAGCGATACCTTTGATATGGGCCTATATCGTATTGGTCTAAACAGGGAGGGTCTCAATAAGCATTTCTCTCGTTGCCATGTGTTCATAAAAAACAAGAACAAAGAAACCAACAAGCAAACAAGCAAGGATATTGAACTCTCCCCACAAACATAATTTTATATACCACGCTTCCTTTAGGGCTTAGTGTAATGATTCAGACAAAATGTAATGATTACAAAAACAATAGCAACTACTATCTTGAACAACAACAGACACACAAACAAACAAAAAATATAACGGTTTCCATACAAAACTTCGACTTCCCTCTATTTCAATATAGCACACTTTATTCTGTACGAAATGTATTGATTCAAAACAATAAACAACAAATAAACAAGTACTTTACAACGGATCCTATACATCACTTCCTTATATATATACATTTCTTAATTTGGGACGAAGTTCAATGATTCAACCGCCTTGATATATAGCCACATCCTCAAAGCATGGTACTCGACAAGTTCTGCTGGTATACCTATACAGTAGATCATAAATTAAGAAAGTTGCCTCATATTCCATTTCCATTTTGAAGAGCCCTTTTCCCCTTAAAATGCAATTCATAGCTAAAGTCATCATTATTTCAATATGTTTTTCTTTCCATGAGTGTCAGATATGAATTATTGATTTGTTAGTTTTCTGTTAACTCAACAGTTCAACAATACTTGTATCTTGTAAAGCCAATTGTATTTATGTTATAAATGTAAATTACCTTGAATATATATTTGTTAATTTGTTTCAAATGAAAATCAATAAAATCCCTGTGGAGGGAAAAATATGGAGAAAAAAAAATATTTCAAATGTCCTAGTCTGATCTTGACGACACGGAAGGACTACGAAACCTTAGTCAATGGTACTTCAACATTGTGGTTTAGAGTAAGGAGTGTAACATGATCGTATAATGAAGGTAGGGGAAGTCCACCCTGATATTAAATGGTTTTAATAAATGCAGAAAATGAGAGAAACAAGGTAATGAAAGTTGAGCAATATCCGATTAAAAATTGGACACAAATAATCAACTTTCATTTTATTCCTTTGAAGACGGAATAGATTTCTTTCTTAAAATGGTTGTATAAAACACATTTGCAATAATCATATTTAGGGCAAGTGTATGATTGAAAATAATGGAGGGGAACTCGCAAGATATGCCACAGAGTTGCCAATTTGTGTTTGATTGATTGCACCTTCAACAATTATTTCTTATTTTATAATCGGTTTTTCGCTGACCTGTTCCACTTATTTTTCTGCTCTTAAAAACAAGTTAATATCAGGGTGGACTTCTCCTTTAATCTCGTTAGTATTTGGTGCTTCTTTTTGAGTCATGGACCTCCATTTCGAGTTCATCTGTACAGCTACATACTTAAATGAAATTGCTGGTATATTTTGGTTGAAGTCATTGTACTAGTAGTAGAGATTGGAATACTAAGTTGTTATTTTTTTTTTTAATCATTCGAATAATGTTAATAATAACCTGGATTCACTAAACGCTTTACAGATATTATTACCCCGGTCATCGGATTCGTTCACGCCCAATGTGCACCATCTCCACTCCCTAGGGGGTTTTCCCAATATATGGTCACAGTGAGGGCATATGGAAACACAAAGGCTTTCGTCATCCTATACCGGGTGGGTGCCTATTTTGTCTCCTGGGTATAGAGTGGTAAATGTAGATTAATGACATTAGTGCCGTGTCGGGGATCTAACCCACGGCATTTTCATTCAATATGATGAGCTCAAACTACTGGACTACGACAACTCTATAATAATGAAGTTTATCTCTAAAACACAACATAATGAAACACATATGGGTATTACTGGTTGTAAATATTCATTATCAGTGAGATGTTCAAAAAATGGGTTGAATATTTTTGTTTTATTGTTCTCCACATGACACGAATAGAACAACGCCTTTGTTCGTTCTTTTAAATTATGTGAAATATTATCACCGTGATAATCAAACGAATAAATGAGTACTGATGAAACATTATTCGCCTATAAACGTTGCCGATACTCTTGTCGTTTATGTTTCTAGATGATACTTCTTATTTTATCCCATTTAAAATGCCGACAATATCATATATTACCTGATCATTTTCATTTACCCACTGGGAATAATCTATATAAAAATCATGCACCGTAAAAAATAAACATAAACTGTGACGAAAATGACAAAATTGTAGAGTTTCAGTTCTATCTCGGCCGTAATCTGAGTGTTTCTGGGTGGTGAGACAAGTTAGGTTGGTTTTTAACATACAAATTGGGGTCTCTGAACCCTGTCAAGTCACGTGATTCATGAGCGAGATGAAAATGTTATCAACCTTTTCACCCGCCAACATGAACCAGTAAACATTGTTTTGTGTGCCCGCTCAAACTAGGCTCGAATTCCGAAGAGATGTTCGAGACAAGTACCATTCCTACACGCGTTTGTACAATCTGTCGTTTTTAAAGGTACACGCCTACAAGAGAAATAGTCCCAAAGGTATGATCAGATGTCTATCATTTTAGTTAATAAATTGGGAAGATACCCGCATATTTCTGCTGCAATAAATCGCATTTTCCCTCGAAAAACGGATTAAAAAATCAAAATGAATAAAGTCTGAATTATTCTCTGATTTCCTTGAATCATGAAATTAGTTGCATTAAAAAAGAAAAGAATCCAAAAAAGTTTCATTAAACCATGCGTAAGCTGTTGTAAATCTGACTTAAATACAATCAATCAAATACTATAATTATTAAAGAAAGGCCTGACAAGGACATATTAAGGGATGACTAATAAATTATTATAAGCCTTCGGGTATGTCGTTTCTTTTACCTAAATGTTTTTCGCAAACGAAAAAGTACCATTCCTACACGGACTCATCATGATAAATACATGTCCTCGTCCTTATACATCCTTCATGTATTCATGTCTGGTATATCCGCAGTACTGCATATCTGTGATATCAGACATAGAATTTATCAAATTGTAGGACTAACAAAAAGGAGAGTGAATTTTGACGAGACAATCACCATTTCGAGATGGAATTCTTGGGGCATAAAAAGCTTACTGCTAGTTGGTGTGTGACTAATCATTCTTGTTCGATGACGAGTAGGTTTCTAAACCATTTCGTAAAATTATGACCATGGATCAAAAATAATCATGGAGTCGAAGATGGAAATGCAGGTTTTCAGAGTGTTCGGACTCTCTGGAGAGCAATATGACGGTCTGACACCGAGGAACAGAATAGTGTGTAAACCAAGGGGGATAATAAACTCGTGTAGAATGTGTGGACTTGACCCTGAAATGTGTCCCTTCGGAGACAACATACTCTGGCATACTCACAGAGTACGCCAGCCTATATCTTTATCTTCACAAAATCAGACCCATTCTCTGAGTAATAAACGAGAATAAGCCATTTATGTTTTAATTTGGCTTTTTAAGAGTTGCACTGCTGCCATTCATGTGACCTAAATGCATAAAGCTATTGTCATATGCAAGGCTCACCAGAAATATAACGACCTTTATTATGTGGCGCACCTAGTCGATTCCTGTGTATGTTTTTTTTTTGTGTGTTCACCCTATTACCTATTGGCTTTAATGAAAGAGGAACGAGGAGAAAAATAGACCAGTTTCAGTTTTAAGAAAATCTGATAGTAATTGTAATATGCGTATAGGAAAACTCAATCAACCCATTCTCCTGGGTCAATTTCGAATAGGATTATGCATTGCATATCTGCCCCGCAACGATTACCGTTTTAGATTACGGTGAAGCTATACCCTTCCCCGGAGTTTTTTCGGTTTTATTTCAGTAGAAGCAAAACTGTGTCAAAGCTGAATATCTTTAATGTTTACACTAAAAGAAACAATTTATTAACTGCATGTTTTACATTATTTCCGTACTGATTTTCATGAAATTGAATACTCGCCTCACCGAAGCTGTTTTTCTTAAAGACGTCGTGTGTGAAAAGGGTGGGCGATATAGAGTTGACTTCACAGAAGTGATGCAGAATTTTCCTTTGTTTCGAAGAATAGTTCATTGAGAGGAAGGCGGAATATTTATACAAAAGCAATAATTGTTCCGATATTGATAGCTTCACCAAAATATTTTCGTTCAAAGGTAGAATTTCGCCATGCATGTAGTATTTCTGAATAGGTGGGCGTGGTACTTTTTCATTTAACACGGGGCAAGGCTATCATGCCAGGTATCGTTCTTTAAAAAGAAAGTTGAGCTCTGGAAAATATTGGCAAATAATTTGTGATTTTTTTTCATTCTTTTTATGTTAGTGCAGGATAGTATCATATGTAGAAACAAAGTCCCCTGAAAATGATGACTCTTTAAATTCCCTCAAATTTGAAATATGATAAGTCCATGTAACAAGAGTTACAGGTTGGGGACCACATCTTTCATGCCACATGTATGACTAGTCCCATATACACATTTATTTGTATAGTTCAGGTGACCTTTAGCATGTTGAGCAAAACTTGGCAAATTTCTTTAATTTTGATGATTCCAATACTTAGCTGCTACATGATCGGCCTTTCCAATCGCTTCCACGCAGTTTCTTTCACAATGCAATCGCATGACCAGAACTCAACTTAATCTTGAAGAGCTCAGTACTGTTCTTCGGTCAAATATTCGACGAAGATTTTGCCACACAATCTTATCATCGATTGTCGGGCTTTAATAATTGTCTTATTGCAAGAATTATTATTATTTTTTAAATATGCATATGTTTCTTTGTATACATATTTTTCGAATTTATAGATGTCACTTTGAACAATTTGATACACTATAGTGACTCCATCTGCTCCAACTTCCACAACCCAGAAATCAAATACACTTCTCCTTTAAAAAAAAAGATTTTATTAAACAGAAATATCCAAAGCTATGGAAACGGGTATAGTAGGAATATCAATATGTTTATGAGAACAATTTTATTCATATTATGAAAGATATGAAAGAGCTAAGAAAATGGTAAAATATGCGATCCTGGTTTCCGTAAAAAGTCGATTAGTTTCTTGGTGACCTGTTACCCCTGGCCTATAATATAAAAACTACCTGTTCGATGTTGAATTCATAGCGTCACCTTTGAAGGCAAGGAATTCGTTTCGAGGAGGGGCGTGAATGAAAGCCAACACCTAGGGCTCAAAATCACACTCTTCATTTATAATAGAAACCCGATCCTCATCTCTACTAGGATATTTTCTTCCATTTTGTAGGTATGTAGAAAATAAATGTATTATAACCCTTTTCATAGTTTTCTCTTGATCCCTTCCACGTGTTCCTGTGTTTTCATGAAATCATTTCTTAAAGCCTGATGAATAGGTTCACAATTTGCATTTGTAAAGAACGTCAAAGGCCCACTTTCATTTTTAGCTACTTTGTTTGAACCTGGCACGGTCATTTGACACAATACACGATGCTGTGGAAGTTCAAGTCAAAGGAAATGTATGATATAGTAAGTATATTTGTTTTTCATCATTATATACAAAAAATTAATTTAGCATTATATGGCAGTTGTTTGAATATCACAAAGCTTTGATTTATAAATACAAATAATGGAAATGATTTTTTTTTAAAGCAGGACCGATATGTTAATGTAGTTAAATGAAGAAAAAAAATCAGGGACGATTTGGAATAATACCTTGGCAAAGTTGTTATTCTTGCCTTGGGTTTGCGTTTTTACCTCTGAATTGATGTTATGGTTTCAAATCGCACGTGTTCATTTATCTGTATAAAAAAACAATAATGCTGTAAGTTTTCGTAATATATACAACTAATAAGTTGGCGTCACTGTGGACACGTAACAGACAAAAACTGTCAAAATACGTTTATAGCCTGAATATACTTTGATGGGTAGATATGTCTGTGAAGAAGACTTTTACTCTGATCAAAACAAACCTGTCAGAAATGATGATTCATTTTCATGATTAAGATGTCTAGGAAAAGAGGCTTTTGGTTTTTGTCTTTCCCTTTCCTTTTTTTCTTCTTTTTTATGCCTTCCTCCTTTCTCTAATGTTCTACCTTTTCCAACAATTTCTGCTTTTTGGACGAGTTTAAGAGATGATTTAGTCCTGGTAAAAAATGAAAATAATTTGTAAAATCTCTCTTATATTTGTTGTCAATTTAAATATCAAATATAGTCCAATACACACGTGTCGTGTGCAGTGTATGTGATGTTCAGCAAAACTGATTTGATCTTTTTGTTCTTAATCTTGGTCCTGGAATGAAGGATATACGTCTATGAAGATAAAGTTGAATTCTTTGCCCCGTCTAATGAAAAGTTTAGATTTATCCGAATTAATCGCAAGTCCTCGAATCTATCGCAAGTTTGCAGCCTCTATCTCATTATGTACTTAGTTGCGATTGATATAAATCGCAGATAAGTTGCGATTAATCGCAATTGTCGATACAACGGGGTCCATATGAGATAGGGGCTGCAAACTTGCGATTGGTTCGGATCAATCTCAACTCTTAACAAGACGGGGCCCAGAAATCAACTTTATGTTTAAAGACGTATATCCTTCCTTCCAAGACCGAGGTACCGAAGAAACTCGACATGGTACCCTATAGTTCAGGTTTAAGCACCTGTTACCACAAGGAGCTGAAGGGAGAGTGTCATAGGGGTTCGGTGTGAGGTCAAACATGTTGTCATGAAGGATAATTTGCACCCCAGGGTACAATTTTTCGTATCGCATTTGCTTTCTTTCAATGTTATTGATACATGTTACTACTTTGTCGGATGAGTGTTTGAGGAGGGGAGGGGTGTGGAATTAGGAACTTTTTCACTTAAACTTAAAGGGGATTGTGTCCAACAGATATGAAAATGCTATGTGATAATTTCGAAGTGGTCATCGCATAGCAGAGTAAACACTTTCACTTTGCATTGTTAAAGTTCAGTATAAATGCAAGTTATCAGTAAAATATGAGTATCAGGAGTCCATCCTTATATTTTTATGTGTAGTTTGTAGTACATGTATGCTTGATTCTTGCACTGGAATAGACTTGATGAGGTACCCCTAGTTATTATGAGGGGAAAAAATAATTTCGAGCTTCAATATCGTAAATGTGGATAGCCCATTTAGCTGAACTACATCTTCCCTTGAATCATGTGGGGTGGTAACTTGTTCATGTAGGTCTATGCTTGAATGAACTGAAGATGTGTGCTTGCGCGAGTGTGGTCGTGTGCGCGTGTGTGTGCGTGTGTGAGTGGGAGGAAAGGACAGGCGCCCCTGCTGGCAACCGTTGAGCCTGTAGATGCCCTCTTTAGGTCACCCCTTAGAAATTGAGACGTTATCATTATCGGGTGAGGAAATGAGTACGTAACGAAATCTGCCACACTATGGAGTCAGAGCAGTGACCTGGTTAACCTTATAACGTGTGATAAGTCAAATACCTTTTCTATGGATTATGTTATCTCGTTGACTTTATTTCAATACAATTCATTGTTATATCGTTTAGATAAGGATGATACCTAACCAGCCATTTTGTCCTCCGTCTTTTTTTAAAGGTACACCTCTTTATCCGTGTGAAATCTTCGTGAAGGATACATAATCTTGTGGGATAGAGATTCTCAATACATGCGTGATTGGTTCCTAATCTCTTCCCTGTCAACTAAATCGCTGAATGAATCGAAGAACGTGAAGAAGAGAAAGGAAAAGGTACAGGGAAGTTAGAAAGAGAGAAAAGTGATAAAGAGAGAGAGAGAGAGAAATAAAAAGGGGGGGGGGTTCTCCCAGAAAAAAACCCACCAATATTAGCCTTGGTGCCTATCCTTAATGAATGGAAAATTTTACTTCATCATTACATGAATCTCAACGCGATGTTCGAGCACATTTCGAACCCCGAATAAAAGACAAATTCAGAGCAAATAAAATCACATCATAAGTACTAATTACATTTAATTGATAACATTTTGACAAACTTTTGCCAAAAATGCACTCACACAAAATATCACAAAACAAGCCAAATAGAGCAAGATAAGCGTTCATCTTTCTGCTGAATTGACTGCATGGAATTGATTTACTTGTCTGTGGGAATGTCGTAGGTGTGTGAAAAAATTAATAAATATCAGCTATCAAGCATGACGACAACAATGATCATGATAGTGATGGCAAATTGAAACAATTTGACATTCTTTTCGACGTGTACGTCATCTGTTTTGATCTAGCAGGGCCCATGGTTCTAACATCCTTTTCAATGTAGGCCTTACAAATTGTGATTGGAAGAAAGAATTTGAGATGGGAAGTAGAAGGGTTCTATTCCAAAGTCGAGCAATTTCGCAGACAACCTTGTCACTATGATTGGATTAGGCGTATCACAGTTGAGATGATCTACGAAGGAAAGAAATCAGCTTATCCCAGATCAGTTACGAATGAGGTAGACCGGCCACGATTGACTTAACGAGGAGCAAAGTGTCAGATCTTTCGTTTATCTTGGACAGTTCCACTTGGCATGCGGGCCAGATGCGCGCTTATGTGTGATTTGATTGGCTTCCTCAGTCTGAAATGTCATTCAATTTAAAAAAGATTGAGTTCGGAATGAAAAATTAGAGTATAATGTAGTGGATTGCTTCACAAGATGACATCCTATACGTTTCTGGACTTTTCTCGGGTTCAAACTGGTCAACTTTTCATCCCACCAATATACAGTGTACCGATAGGCTAACATCACCGCACTTAAAGTGAGTTGACCCAAGTCAAACAAGTCGACAATTGTTCCGGCGACAAATACTTCGCAGTAAATGTTTCAAATAATCGAATATTATCTATAACCTTGGACAAAAAAAAAAGAACCTAACTATTACCTTGAACCTAAACCTTACCTTAAACCAAATGCAAACCTCGCCCTTTATATTTAACGTTTTGGAGTCGGAGGAAATGTAGCTCAAAAGTTATCTCAAGTATAGGAATAATATTACCCCCTCCCCTTAAACCGAGAGTCGTCTCTATGAGCTCTTTAAAGATAAAGTTGAGTTCTTGTCATGCGCTTACATTGTCAAAGAAATGGTGTGGAATCGATCAGAAAAGGTTGATCATCTAGCATATAAGTATTAGTGTGTACTGCAAGGTTCTGGGACCATCAAAATGATAAGAAATTTGGCCCAATCTTGGTAAAGTTACAAGCACTGTACACAGAAATATGTATATGGGACTACACGAACATGACTTTGTGACATAAAAATCCGTCCTGATTTTTATACTGTTACATGCCATATTTAGAATATAAAGGCATTTGAAGAGCCATGCTTTTCAGGGAACATTTATTATCTGATGTTCGTCCACACTTGCATAATAACAATGATAACGCTCACAAATTATTCTTCACCTCTTCCCAGAACTCAACCTTCTCTTTAATTCCTTTTTATCCTTTATCATTTACTTTATACCTGAAATATATTTTAGAATTACCTGTTATCAGACGGCTTTTGTCCCTATTAATCAGGATTTGTATGAATTAAAAACCTGTTCAGACTGGGATTATCATTTAATTCAGAATTCAGGGATAGCGATGCGAGCAAAAAGGCTTTCTAACCACAAATCGACCGGTCATCGACACAAAATACCAACTTTTTAATCTGGACACAACCCCCTCCCCTTCCCCCATACAAAAGAGAAGTAAAAAAGAAAAAGGCAAGGAAAAAAGAGAAACAAAAGACAGAGAAAGGGCCGGGGATCGGCAAAAAACACGAAATTGATAATTAAAACAGATTCTAATGGCCAAAATGCATGGAGCCTTTCATACAACGATCACGATCTTTAAAAAAACTCTCTTAGAAATCAGGCTATGGACAATTTTAATACCCTATTGTATATATCACATCATGACTATTAGGCTATTATTATTATTATTATTATTATTATGTTTAGGTTATGTTGTATATGTCAATGTAACGTTAGCAAATTTCAAAAGGTGACGGGCAAGGCTACACTGAAATTGCCTTAGGTTAGATTTTTTGTGAAGCCTTCGCGATCTTGGTAGCTTTCGACTTTGGAATAAGACTTTAGAAAGTGTACTTGTCTGCATTCGACCCAGTAGTATGAACGTTTGCCCGCTCCGTAGTGTCATCGTCTGGATAAAATAGGGCCTCCTAAAGATAAATGATAACTAACAATGTCTGAAGTCTAGGCAGGCTTGATACGTGATAACATTCCATCATACATAAAACATGGATGACTGAATGTAATGTTGTTTGTACTACTATATAGCTGTCTTCCATATTCCATTCTCTGTATTTCGATTTGTGTCTGTTTTTTATTTTTCTTACTCAAATATTTTCTTTGATTTTAGTTAATTCTTATCCATCATGACTTGTATCATCATTATCATCATCTTTGTCTTCCTCTTCTTATTTTTTCCTCTTCTTTTTCTGTCGCATTTCTTCTCAGGGTTTTTAATTACACGTTATCATTTACTAAAATATGCAATATAAAATTATTATGTTTGAATAATTTTCATCATCTACCTTAAAAGTCGACGACCAGATAATCAATTCAGTTATTTTTTAAAACGTGTAATCAAGAGTAATAAGGATACGTTTTTTGCCCCTGAATAATGTAATCGAGTCGTCGGTAGGAAATCATTTAATGTATGCAAATGTAGTAGAGGAAACAAAACCCTTGGCAATGGAAACGAAGGCAGTGTGAAGAACGGAAACATTTCCTTCATTCATTCACACTCGAATGTGTGAGCTGGCCCTTCTCTCTATTTCTCTATTTCTCTCTCTCTCTCTTTCTCTCCCTCTCCCTCTCTCCCTCTCTTATCCTCTTGGCAATGGAAAAGAAGGCAGTTTGAAGAACGGAAACATTTCCTTCATCCACTCACACTCGACCTTTATCCTCTTAGAAATCATGGGGGGGGGGGAGGAGCTCAACACAACAGGAGTAATGTATCCTATACCGATTTATGAATATGTTGATCCTAACTAGGCAATACTTTGGTCAAGAATAAACAATTAACCCCCCCCCCCCTCCCCCCAAAAAATGTCTTTTGGAAGATAAATGAAGCTCTTTTGAATTAAGATTATGTTAATCTTGGTTAATAAAGAAGAAAAGAATGACAAAACTTGAATAAGGTAAACTGTTTTCCTTCACCTCCATGGTGAATTGATTTTTTTAAAAACCGGTAGTACTTTGTAGGATTTCGTTACCGATACTGGACCTAGAATCGACCAAACAGGAGAAGGGCCATGACATTTTCCTGAGCAGTATATGAAGTTATAGAAAGATGACAACTAGACCAATTACAATCGTGATTTAATACTTCTCCTGATATAAATGTTAGTCTTTAGAATGCGATGTTATTCCTAAAGTAACTGTGTTTAGATCAGCTCCAAACGTGCCTCCATTTTCATAACAGACCTCGTAAATTTGCATTACAGAGGTTATTCTTGGCCATGACTTTGACTGCCGTTTCACAATCCTGTTTGCTACAAGGAAAATGGGACTTAAATAAGAACATTCCAAGGAATTCAAAAGTGAAGGAGAATGACAAATATAAACTAATTTTATGCAGTAAAAGGAGTCATCATTTTTTTTTTTCGAGAAATCACATTTTCATCATCTTTGTGACATCCTTTTTTTTTAATATTTCGATACATATATTTGTTTATGAAAACTATTTTAAAGATATGGCAACACGACATCATTATATATTTTTGCATTACAAAAACGTTTTGTGCTTTATTATAATGATCTCTTTATTGAAAAAACAACAACAACACAGTAACAGGCTAGGTAAGTGAGTAGGTCAAGTAGGATATGCATTAACAGTAAAAAAAAAAATTAAAAAAAACTAAAAAAAAAAACTACGATGATCAGTAAAAGTAATCCGGAATAGACATTTCGCGTTTATGTATGTTTTGTTTCCCCCTTTCTGGGAAATCGATTTCATTGTTTCCCCCCAAAATGCAATACTTTTGATGAACATTGATTTCATGTTTGGTTAATCTTTAAACTTATGTGACGATGATGTACGAGTGAAATGTTTTCGCTTTGGTTGTTCAAACAGTCTGGCAATTTAGAACAAAAGTAAGCGTTACCATTTTACTCTTAAAATAAAAATAAAGATTTACAACACAGAGTGTTAACATCATTTTTATGATGGGAACGTGACGATGGTTGAAGGTTCAATCGTCCATCTCTGTTTTCTGAGCTTATCTTCTTCTTTCTGTGTTTCATGGCTTCACACATTGTAAATGTCATGATGACTTTATGGGTTAGATATTTCTATTATTATGCCATAAAGAAGAGTGCAACAAATTGTGGCTCTTTTCCTACCCCTCCTATTATTTCCTTTTATACAGGCGCACCTTGAGGTGAAGGTGTGCTGAACTCTGTAGATGTCGGTATATACAGGGATATGAGAGTTAAACTAACATATCCCTGGTATATAATATATACTAAAGTTATTTCTTCTTTTTTTTTCATCGGGAAGGAGATGGTAACGATGATGGCTATCCTTTTTAGTTCAAGGGTCATAAATAAAATGAAGATGTAAAAGTTTTTCATCGTGCAGTTTGCTCGCATCATAAAGTACAACCTCGAAAAATGGTGAAGGGGGTAATAATTAAATGTTGCTTGAACAGTTAAATGAATAGCAATGGTACAAAATTTAACTTTGATTTTTGAGTGTAAACGGTGAAATAATATTTCAAGTAAATGTTTCCATACATAGTACTTCGCCTAACGTGGGGGAAAGGTTGATGATACTCCAGTCATACCGACGAGGCCGATACAAGACCGAAAATATGCAAAATGCAAAATTGCTATATACCCACATTGGCCAAAGGTCGGTCGGTTTAAAGACGGTTCTGAGGTGTGACTTGAGTTAAATGATTTTTAACATATATGCATAACGTTGCCTCTGTGGAATCTTCATTGTATTCAAACTACATAGATCGAGTACTCGGTTATTCGTGTACAAGGGGGGTAGGAAGTTCATAGGGAACGGTACTGAAGATTGTTTCTCTTCTCGTCTTTACTGAATCTGAGCAGGTAGATGCAGATTGGGAGGGGCGAAACCGTCCCCTCCCCCACAGAGACGATGGTCTACTTTATCTCATAGCTTCGATCAGTCTAAACAGGTGTAAGGCACTCCAGGTATCTCGTAACCCGGTGGTCAGTTAGCTCACCAACGTCAACGAAGATGTTTCTAATTTGTATAGGAATGCCTTACACGTATTTTAGTTTGTATGGTATTTGATTTTTCCTCTTCAGAAATAGAGTATAAGGAATTTGAGGAACTCGCCTTCCAGGACTTCTGACCAATGAGGTAGAGAGGAATTGATATCCCAAAATGCTCTATACTGACCGTGTCTAGTAAGTCCATTTGTACGTCGTGGTTCGAACCATATCATAAACCATTACTGGAACGTGATTCAAATTACGATCTAGTCTTACTACTACACTGAAAATGTGTGGTTGTCGCATATAAAACAGGAGAAGAATTCTAACTCTTAGGAAGTTTTCTGCTCGTACATCATAAACAAACTTGTTAGCCATTTGAAGTTGTATTTGGTCTTGCAAGAGATGAAAATAATGACTAAATGACAAAACCGTTAGGAGAAGAGGCCTTAAATTATTTTAAGATGTTCTTATGGACACATTAGACCTATTTTAGATTGCCCCTACTGAGACGACGGCTTCAAACTCCCTTCATTCTATTGATTATTGTATTTACGTATACGGTACATGTTTTTTGTTTGTAATTTAGATATATCTTCTCTTATCAGTATGAAAAATAAATGTAAACAGGATTGAAGTCATTGTTGTATGTGTTTCATCCCTAGGATAATTTGTAATTGTATCCTCCTCCTCACCATGTATTATAATGTGCCCCGGCCCCCTGTACGTACACTGTACCTCTTGACCAAAGTTTTTACTCATGTCTGGGCGTCTCGACCAAGTATAGACAAGGATGGTTCTAATGATGATGAGTTCCATGCCTGGATACATTAGATGTATTCTGACCTTGACATTGAAAGCAATTAAAGGTTGACCGATTTATTAGACCACAGGCGTTGAAACTGATATTCTCAGTCAACACGAGGTTCAATAGATACATTTGACTTGTCAAATCTCCTTCATATTACCCCAAACAACACAAGCACATTGTTATTACTCTTTGAAATAAAGAGTAAGCCTAGCTTGGCATGGGAGTGGCGACATGTTTTTTTTTAAGACATTGAGGCATAGGTTTCAAATAGTTCTGACGAGCAAAAGGAGAAACAAAATAAAGTTTCTCCTGAGAACCGACTTTAATACCGGTATTTTTTATGCTTGGTAGACGAAGTAAATGCGTGGTATTTCAAATTTCGTATTTTGTGGTTTAGAAACTATTGGATTTCAATTTTTGTCTTTGAAGGAAGAGAGTAAAATGTAGATATGAGGAGAGAGAGAGAGAGAGAGAGAGAGGGGGGGGTCAAAGATTCGTGGGATGATGGATAAAGGGGGTAGAGCGTCTAAGATATCAGGGGTGGGGGAAGCGTGGTGAGAGTGTGATTGATGTACTTTGATGGTCTTGTAAAGGTCAATGGCACTATCCACGGTCTGGTGATGTAGTAAGAATGCCACAGTAACACGATGACATATCTCGTCACATCCATTTTGTTGTGTGGAGAGCGTCGCCATGCAGCTAGCAGACGTTGGGCTATTTTCATTCATCACGTTCTTCCCGTCACACCCGTGAGATAGCCTACCTCCAGAACGTCCCTTTTGTCAATTTCATTAAATCCACTGTAGATTTTCAACCTTTTTTATGTTCTAAGGCGCTATCCATTCATCGAAGGCACAATTTTGCAACAGTACATTTGATTCCATTTGCAATAGCCAAACGTTGTTACATGGATACATTGAAGAAAAGATAATGATTTTCGGTTTGTGATGCTGTTTGATTGAAGTATCCACTCTTTGGATTGAAACTAGCCGGCTAGAAAGGATGCCAATTTTACGTCACTCACAAGAAGGATGGAGACGATATGGTCTAATTTTTAGCTCGTTCGATCTTATTATCGACAACAGCGTCGTCAGCGAACCCATTATAGACTACTATCTAAACAAATATATGTAACTAATTTTGAAAAATTTTGTGACAGTTTTTCAACCATTAATTTAACCACCCTCCTCCCTTTTTTTAGGGGATAACAAACATAGTTTTTAATGGAATACATCAGGTGCTTTTTTTTTTATCATAACGATGTTTAATATTATATATGCTTAGATACAAACAATCCACACATTAAGTTTTACAATGTCTTTTTGTTTATTTGCTTGTTTAAAGAAAAATATGAAGAGATATGCATACATTCCCACTCGGGCGATTATTGTGCCGACTAGCACAGCAACACAGCATGCTAATAGAAAACTGAGAAGTATAAACTGCCGCTAGTAGACTATACTTCTTTGTGAGACACCCGAGTCCGCTTAACTAATATAACAATGTATTTGGAAGGTCTCCCCTTTAGGAAAAAAGGGTCAATTATTGTATTCCTTCTTGCGTGATTACTACAAGCTGATCCATAACAAGTGGATCATTTCACCGTGTAATCTCTTTAATAGCTAACAATAGTTCACGCGGTGTGTGAGAAATGCTCTAAAATGGCGCCCGTTTTGATCCACTATTTGTCTCAAAAGTGTCCTTGCTGCGGTATAACACCAAGCCGCTTAACAACACAAATTCACAGATGCTAAGTAGTCTGGGTTTGAGCCGATATCTTCAAGAGGGTTAGGCTTCCTCAGAAATCAGGGCAAACCTGGTAAATAGATGCCCAATTTTCAGTCAGGGAGTTTGTGGGGATTCAGTAAAATCAATAAGAGAAAGCATGGGTTTTCATTAGCTATAAAAGAAAAGTCATTTGTCTCCTTATCTGTTATCAGTGATCAAAGGAAAAAATGAAATTTGCTCATTTAATGATCAAATGATCTCCCATCGGCGAACATAGGTGAATTCGAAACGTTTAATGGTGATTAACTCGAAAAGATCACGCTTACCTCAATCACGTTGCCGCACTGAATCAGTTAGCAATTATCATTGTATTTTTATGTATTCAAATGTTCACTTTTGCAGATTATTGTCTAACTTGAGCGAAATTCGTGTTCCCAGGGTCCGCGATCATCATGATTATACGTGAATTTGCCAAGTTAGAGGGATTCTAATTAATACCAAAAGCTCCCGTTTAGCGCAAGGTTAGCTGTAACTAAGCGGACGTAATTTGGTCATAATTATCATGTTTATTGTTCTGAAAACCTCGTCTTAAACGGATCAATATTGTGGATCATGGTCTAACTCCAACAAATTCGTTTTTCCCAGGGTCGGCGACCATAGGTGCGTTTGCAAGGTTTGATGGTAATTAAACATGAAAAGCTCCCGCTTAGCACGAGCTGAGCATCAATCCGTACATAATTGTTTCAATACGAGTGTAACAATCACCTCCTATATAATAGTGCTGCTTTTTTGCCGATTTCCGACCGTACAATCATGTCTGGTTGATATTTGTTTAGTAGCAATTCAAGTGCACCCATCAAAGGCATCCCTCGTGTCAGCCGAGTTTACCAGAGCTGTCAGGACATTGTCTGGTCGTTCTAAAGGTGACCGGGTCAGAAGTGTGATTTTGGTCACTCAATTGGCGCAGAGCAGACTCAAGTCCAACATTGTAGATTTATTGCTCCAGACACGTTCATAATATTGGTACTGTATTGCTATACTTGTAGGACTTTTTATAAGGAAAGAATTTAACTTCGTTTTCGATAGTTGTAGAGTGCTGTCGGTTTCAATGACCTGAGTGAAATGCATGAACAGCTTACTAGATAAGTATAGGATGAGCAATATGTATGCTTCAATTTACACATGAACCCCCATTAAACAGTTATTTCATTCTCATAAAAAAAAAGAATACATTAGTAGTTTTAGACATGTCTATATCTTATATTTTTAAAATATATAAAGCTCAGATTACAACATTTTGAAACCCAAAGGATACACCAGAAGTTGGAATTTGTGTGCGATGTCAGCGAACAAGATTTTTTTTTGTGCATCATATACGTCGGGTAATATGTTTTGAAGATTGATGGTCTCCTTTAACCTTTGAACTAGTCTTTGCGCAATTGTTTGAAAAACATTGAATCTTAGGAAACTACTTTATACAAAATGAATCCTTTTTAGAGAAATATCTGAATAGAATGTGACGATATGCGTATAAAGGGACAATATTCTTTATAAAAGAGAAAACATGGCGCATGTATTCCAATTTGTGAATCTGCAATAATTGAATGATGTATGGAGTGAAAATACATTATTCAGTATGAGAAAGAAATCAAATCTTAGCGTTATTGTTATCATCCAGACGAGGTTACATATGTGTGGAGTGAAAAGATTTGTGACGAAAATAGAATGGTTAGAATGGAGGTTTTTCTCGGGCAAGGGCATGTCAATAGTAGTATTACTGGGCAAACAGTCTGGGAAAATCAAGACGTCATGTAGGTCCTATTTTTCTTCTTGTCTCACCTTCTATAATGTTATTCTATCTTCTATCACGCCGTCACAACTTTCTCTCCCCCCCCCCGCCCCAGCGGTGTATCCTGTATCTAAAGAAGAGTGGGAGGAGGCGCGAAATATCCCTCTCCTGCTAAGCCATGTACACCAGAATTAGTTTGGACCTACTGCATGATTTCCTTTAAAATTGAAATATCTCATCGTAGCCTTTCTTTAAAGATAGTTTGCCCCTTCTCTCTCTTTTTTTTTTCTCTCTCTCTCTCTCTCTCTCTCCCTCTCCCTCTCTCTTGTTCTTCCTTTCTGTCTCTTTCCCTGGCTCTCTATCTGGCTGTCCTAATATGCAAAGCCAAAGGCATAGAATCAAGTTTCTTTCACACGAACAAGCAGTCGTTCATATCTCGCCCAATGTGACAAGGATGGCCAATGTTTCTCAGCGAACTCAAGGTCAAGGCAGAGGTCGGTAAAACTTTAATATTCCTCCAGTCCTCCCCAATCAGGCCAATTGCTCCCATTGAACTACTGCTGTTTTTTTCTTTCTTGAAGTGTCAGCGTGTTAAAATTGTTCCATTTATCTCTTTTCCTTTCTCTTGATTTCTTCCCCGAGGTGAGGAACACAGCGTGTCTTGTTCATCGAGTGTGTCAATGTTGTTAAAAGTCAAGTTTGAATAGATGGCCCATCTTTGATCCTATTCTGCCGTTTGACAGGTTCGAGACACGTCAATTTTTTTTTTGAAGAGCGGCGTAAGGTTTGTTCATGAATGGGTGGAAAGTCAATTTACCCTATAATATTTGACGCCAAGTCCTTGCCAATGTACGTGATTGATTCCACCCACCTTTAAGAACTAGAGCATGAGGTTTTACTTGTTATTATCCTACATAATTATGATGTGGGACTAAGGCGATAATCACTCCTGATTGTGTTACCCTAAATACCAAGTTCGAAGGTGATAATTCCGAACTTCACCGGCCTCCTCAAAGTACAAAGGCCAAAAAGCCACATGCCCACGTACAACCAAGATGAAAGTTTGACTTTGATATTTTTAACGCCATAAAGTAAACAGACGTTTCTTTCTCATTTACTGTTTTTCAGTATTGGGAAATAAACAAGTTTTCATCGCATATACAAACCAGCGTAGCAAGCTAGCCTCCAGACGAGGCGTAACATTGCTAAAGGTTGTAGTCAGAAATCCAAAATTAGAAGAAGGTTACCCAGGAAATCGGTCTTGAAGTATGTCACTAGCAGATGCAGGAAAGGCAAAAGGGGATGCAGTGGGCATTCTTGATGCATTATTTTGAAAGTCAAATTCAAGAAACTTGGCATTTCTTCGCGTTCTGTTTCGTATGAAAACTCTTCTTTAAAAATTAAAGAAGTTAAAGTCCATGAAAGTAACCACTATATCATCTTAGTTCATATACAGATTATAAAAAAAAAATACGTTTAAGACTTTACTGCGATATGGATTGACGTTTCGAACAAATGAGGCTATTGAAAAAAAAAATATTTCAACAACCATCATTTTTATAAAGAAATAAACATAGATAGTTCTCAATACGGCATTAACACCACGTAGGCCTATTTTCGAGATGTGTGTTTGTGTATGTGATTCGGTTTTTTCAATCAAATCTGATTATTCATATTTGAGGACTAACCCTAAATGTCTCCATCCGAAAGACAAGAATCTGTTTCGAATCGTGGTCCTTCAGAGCCAAATTGTAGATGTAGACGGACAGCTGACCGCTAGACCAGCTCACACCTCTCACAATTTGAGCTGATCATTACACGTACGTTGTAAAGAAAGGTGTTGTATTTCTGGCTAACCCATGAGACCTGTGTCCAGGTCGCTGTTTCAGTCCAAACAGATCACTTTCCGGACATCGAACACAGCTTCGTCGAGGGACCGATCAGCAAAGCTTATAAGCTGGTTAATATAAAAGACCACGCAGCCAAGGGATACAACATCCGGATTTTTTTCACCACACTACGATCCTCTTACATATAAATCCTCTTAACACTTTTCCTCTCATCTGTTTAGATAAAGACTATCGAGATTTCTATCTATACTAGACATGGACGATGAATAGCGTACAATGACCTGAATGCGATATTTTAAACCTCTGAAATGTGATGTTTTAGAGGCAAAACTTTTCGTTGCTCTTTGTTGATTTTGAACGGACTGTGTATTTAAGAAATTGTGTTCATACTTCCTCGTCATTGGTCTGTAGTAAATACGTCACCGGACATGGCGGGACCAATGACCGTTCGCAACACATTAATATACACTTGCCCTCTTCACCTGGGTGAAGTTACATGGACGTATTAATATCACTGCTACCATGAGTAATATCATAATCCTAAAATATTTACGCCACACATAATATTCAATGAACTCTTATATATTGTGTTGTTAGGGTGCAAACTTTAATCACCAATGACAAATCTCGCCAGAAAGTGTACTTACATGATTAACATTGTTGACATGTATGTTTAAACTACAACATCTCTCAATGTCATGTAGGATTGGCAATGACACCTGCCATGAATTACTGTGCGATTCATTCAGCTCACTGCCAAACCCTAATAACACATACAAAAATGAGATGTTTTATGGAGCCTTTTTGATAAACGCAGAAGAATAATGGACGATTCCCCGGGACACGTCCAAACTATTTGGTTTAATGATGTGCATAATTGCCCCTTTTGAGATCAGAGATCTTCTCATGCGGAGGTGTTTTTATTTCACTATAAATCATTTATCATTCCGACGGTACTTGCTCGTTGTTTGAGAAGTTGGAGAAGTGGGTGCCTTGGTAGTTAATTATGTGTGAATTTACGGGGCAAATTTGGGGAGTACTTGAAATATTTGAAGGATGCCATACAAATTGAGTAGTGTGGCATTTGCAAAGGAATGCACGGATTCAATTGTTTGCATTGTGTATGTCATAATTATTTTCCTGCAATATCTGCCCTTGATTTATAATGATACAATTTATAAAGTATGAAGGGAAACGGATTGGTATACACCCCCCCCCACACCGTCATCTGTATAGGCATATCATTATCGTACGTCCTTGAAACAAAATATAAATGTGAACTTTAATAGCATTTGCGTTCTGAAATTAGTTACCGTATTATCAGTACAAGACAAACTATAATATCATTTAACTTAAAGTGTTTATTCCAACAAACATCTCATTATTATGTTATTGTACTTTGTCATCAAAGCGAATAACAAAATTGTTTACACTTAGATAACTTAGCTTTTCTTGATTCTTCTTATGAAGTAATCAATTTCTCAATCCCATCATTGGCCAGCGTCTCCAGACAGTCGGACTCATTTAAATTATTCTGGGATACTTATCTACTATGCTAGTATCAACAGCCGTTTTTTTTCTCGATGATCTGTCCAAGTTGTCAAATTGGGGGAGACAAAAAAACGTAGCCAGGAACCTGGACAGTCTTGTGGGTGGTCAACCCAGTCAAAGCAATATCATCGTAGTAAATTTATAAATCACACTTTACACGCGAACTTAAACACAAACCCATCCAAGAGTAAATTTGAGATGCCGTCTCTCACGATCTTTAGCATTTGATGTGGCCCTAAAGTTGTTTGACGAGAACATAAGTTCGTCTTTAAAATAAGACACAATCTTGTTTTTCATAAACTTTTGGCCAAATTTTTCAACAAAGTACACTTTAGAAAGTTTTATTGTAACTTTAAATATGCTGCCAATCAGTGTAACGAGTTTTAAACTACGTTATGTGTGCACATCTCAGCATCAGTCTTGGCATAATGTAAAGGTGTATGAGTATTGAAAAATGTCAGTTACAGCGGTAAAGGGTGACTCCTGCCCACCCTCTCTTACCCGGAGGACCTTGAGGCATGAAGAGGTTTTCAGAGGAAAGGGATGCTACAATATATGACTCACAATGGCCAGCAACAATTATTGGTAATGAAGGCAACACGCTTGATTTCAACTCTCTGAAAAGCTGGGGAGTCTGTCCATGGTCTGTCACTTCTTTGGCAAATCTACAAGGACGACGCTCTATCTATCAAAAAATTTATCGGGACGAGGATCGGGAGGGGATCGATCGAGGGATGCCCCAGTCTTCTTTACATATTGAAGACAATGTGTAAGCCTAAACGTTCAAAATAGATTATTTCTTAACGGGCCTGTTTGATTGTTTACTAACCGTATAATCCAGGAAATATTTAGGATGTTAGGTCCTAGTGCTTTTGAAAACGTTTATGTTTGGCACAAGAGTGAGAAGAAACAAATATGAAAGATGACGTACTTGTTCTACGATACCTATAATGTATTTGATATTTTAGCCTAAGTGAAAGCCTCTTACTCTCCATGCATGTTGTGATAAGTGATACGTGTTCGCCACATGACACATCTTTATGTGACAGTATTAAACGAGTGGCGACAAGTTAATACTGTAGCAAATTTCCATCGTTTCCCGCTCGCAATCTAACTCATTTATATCTTAACATTGCATGATATGATTACCAGGGAATTTTCTGCTGACATGCGAAGCCAATATCATTTGATATCAACAGGTCAATATTCTGTTCTGACTTCTATCATCTGTCTCGAGCCCCTCTCTCACACCCATTCACAAATATATAAATGAAAAAGAAATACCCTCACATAAAATCATTTTATAATTTGACGAGACGGTATCTTTTATCCATATTTTGATGGTAGCAATAGAAATGATTAAGAGATTAAATTAAGAAGCTATTTCCTGCAGCCTAACAGTCACATTTAATGTACAGAACTTCAACATGTTTCTGTTACAATATTAAATCCTTATTCAACGAGTCTTTGTGTAAGGTGTTCAAAAGAGACCCATTCATTATTTGCATTATAGATTATGTTGACTGTGATCGTTATCAAAATATCAACAAGAAGTATTTACTTATCCTTGTATATTAGAAAAGAAACAGCACTACAGGCTACGATTAAAACGTCATTGTTTACGACGATCATGCATTTGTATAACGGTCAATTTTCTAAGCGGGAAAAATATTGCAATATCTGATAATTCTCTAATCCAAAATATGTGAAGAATAATCTGGCTTGTCGGCAGCTGGCAAAGGGGTATTAATCTCAGAGAAGGTTACAGAGGAGACGCAGTCTTAAAGGGAATTAGATCTCAATCAGTGAATTACTTCCTCAATCAAAGCGTGATGGATTTTATAGAATTAGTTTGGAGATTTGATGATGAGGCATGTTGGGATTGATATGAACCCCCTTGGATTTCTGACTTGCTACCGTTCATGACCAAGGACGTGATGAATTGAAAGAAGGGGATCAGAAAGGATTCGACGAGGGGGCGGACTGTCAACTAACTTGCGTTCCTCTTTCACTTCTATCTGTTCTTTTCATACTACTCTATAAAAGATAAATTAACCTGAAAGATTTTGCACAATCAGCAAACTATGTCTTAATGGTTCCCACTGTATATTACATGTATTCAACAAATCTAGTTATTAATTTGATAATTTGGATGGTTAATTCTTAAATTTGGTCACAATTGGTGATTATCATATCTAGTTTGTTTGCTTCTTGCAAATTTCCGTTCTGTTGTTATTTTCTTTAATTGATGCAAAATCTTATCTAGGTTTTGATAGATCGAGGCAAAACATGTTCTTTTCTAGGGCAATGACTACAGTTTACCATCTCGCCAACCATCATTTTATACAATTTATCTCATTCCTGGAAATCAATCATTAATCCGGAAATGTCGATGATGAGTTCTGGCATCCATCATTGTTTTAAAAACCACAAAAAATGTTTTTTAAATGTTTGGAAAGTCAACATTATACTGGGAAAAGAAAGCTTCCAGTTGCTCTAATTACTTTGTGATTTTCGTCGTGGTCTGATTGTTTAAGAACATAATGGCAACGTTTCAATATTTGTCATATCATATATCGTTTCAAGGTTGGAAAATGAAGTTTCTAACTTTAAAACTGTGATGCTAAACGTGCTTTCCACGTTCTCTTTTGTGATATATATAGATAGGCCTAAACACTTTGCCCTTTAAAAGATGGTGAAAAATCCAAGATTATCTCTAAACACCAATAAACTGATATCACTAATACAACCATTGAAAATCTGACAAGTGCCTTTAAAACATTAGATTATCAAATGATGTAGATTTATTGTGAATATTGTAAATTATGTTCGATACACCCTCCGTCTGATATTTTTTAATACAAGAAAATGATTCAATAAATCAAACATGCCAACAGCAAATAATAGTACGAAACATAACGTACTATGTAGATAAGTTTCAATTATAAATCACATAAAAATTTTCATGTAAACATGAGTTAATTCAATTTAATTCGAAGAGATTAATTCTAAATGAAAATGAGTTAATAAGTAAAACACCTTGCATTAAATTGTCTCACTCTAAATTTCAAGGTATGTCGTTTGAAAGACAAGCAATCCATCAATCTACACAAAAATTCAGTGACGTAAATACATCTACGAAATGCTTAGTTTTCTTTGTGCATTGCAATGTGGGGATATTGTGGATATTATTAAGTGTGGTAAATGTATAGCGAGGATTATCCACACTCTACTTCTTTTATTTGCTCGTGGATTAGTTAGAAAGAGGGGGTGTTTAGTCTACTTGTGCTTTGTCACTGACATCCGAATCGAACAAAGACAGAAATATTTGTGAGATGTCATTTCTATATGTAATATTGCAGTATCAGATCTACCTTTACGGAATGAAATGCCATTAACTATGTTTAATTAGAATACTGCATGTATTATCACGTTCAGTACGTACTTTCTACTATTTAATAGGTTACTATGGTTACACTGATTTATTTAAAAGTCAATACACACTTTTGCAGAGTTATACATAATTTATTTGTTCAAAAAAAATAAACAATTTCCTTTCTCATTATACAAATATCTTTGCTGCATCATTTAGGCGATCGGTTAAAAAAAAAGTGATGTGATATTCTGGCTTTGATCTTGTTTCGTTGTCATTTTAATGTATTTATTACAGATTTTAAAGGTTTTAAAGGACATCAGTGAGTTTTTTTTATGCAAATATATCCCTTTTCCCCTTTATCTCTTTCTCTCTCTTTCTCTCTCTCTCTCTCCCCATATTTCTATCTCTCTTTATATATCTCTCGCTTTCTGTCTTTTTTTCCCCCTCTCTCCATCTGTCTTTATTTTTAACATGATGGATGGGAGGACCTGCCAAATCTTATTTCAATTGTTGTAATGATCTGTCGTGAGTTCGATGCCGTGATTTACGTGTTCCGATATGATTGATATTTATGTTTGACCTTGGCAAAACGATTTCTAGAAACAATAATAATGTTAACTCTTCATGGTCATGTAATTGTTCTTAACAGAAAAGCCTTGCTTCCCGTGGTGAACAATCATACTCTAACACAAATTTGATCTGACAATGATGGAGAGAGCTGTCAACTCCACTTTGGTGAACAATATCAAATTCAGTGACTAGATAAAAACTATTTGATCATTATTTGTCCCAGGACGATACGAAATACGATGACATGGGGCCTCTCCGATAGGATCTGGTCTCTGTCATCCGGGAATTTAGATGATTCCTTGGAGATTTTATAGATCTAAGCTACAAATTGGCAAACCAAGGTACCATATTAATTGGACTTATAACAATGTGTTGTTCGAGCTTTGTGGATAAGTCATAAATAATGCATTCTTCATCTATTATGTGTTTCGTTTTCAGGGTTCATTGCTCCATAAAAAAAGATGATTTGGACGTCATACAATACAGATTGACTGTAATTCAGGATTGATTACACTAGAAAATAGGTGAAACACTTCAAAAACCTTCGAAATAGATATCGCGAATTAATAAATAAATAAATGAAAATGCGTTGTTTGCATTTTCTACTGAACAAAACAAGAATTATTACATGCGAAAGTTCGATGGGAGTGAGGGGGTGGGGGATCGGGCGTAGAAGTTCGACGAGTGTGGGCACATTTTTCATGAGTCTGCGGATATTCATATTGACTTAGGCCAAATCAGTTAGACTTGAAAACCTCTGACGCCACATCCATCATTCATGTTCATGTTTGTCATGAATGTTCCACATTTTAAGGAAAGATATCAACCGAAAGGACGTTGATACAAACGCTTTCTGGGGAATGATGTGGGTGATGTTCCATGAGCTAACAAGAGCATTGTAAGTCCATTACTTGAAGTTTGAACATACAAAATGAAAACGGAAGTCACAGAACCATAACGAAAACACCACATTGTTTCTTTAAGGGCATGTGGGTTACCGTGCTAACTTACAGTAAAGCAAAACGATATTTTGATTCTTACGTGTATACATAATAGTCATAATTTATTAGTGTTCGAAACTAAGAGAGAACGCCCGTTGTTTTGTGAAATCATTTGGGATTTGCGATACACTTGCCCTCATCACAAATTTCAATATAATAAACGATATGCCATTACAAATTTCAAGGTCTTTTCGAACAAATCTTGCCGACACAAACTTCAACCCTCGTTGATTTAAATGTTCTGACATTCTGACCGTTAACAGCCTTGCCAAATCCTCAGATTGACTCCACGTTTAAAAGATGTGGCCTTTCAAAGATTTAAGACTTCATCAAGATATCGAATCTGAATTGAAAGTCGCTAATGAGATGTCAAAATGATATTATATACGACCAGTTTCGTTTCATACCTTCGTTAAAGAATTTTTGAAACTGCTCTTGGATATTTAGAGAAGCAGATACTAACGTGGAAGCAAAACAGATGAAGGTAACTTTCAAACGGTTACCTTTAATCTTTCAGACAACCAGGTCAAATTCGGACAAAAGATAGCCGAACAATATACCGGCTTTTATTTGTATTTAAACAGATTAGAATTCATCTTGATATGAAAGGCCATATTATGTTATGATTAATATATTTCAGAGGTATGCGAAGGGCTAACTTGCTTAACAATTAAAATAATAAACAACCCGTAAATTACAGACTGTGATCCAAACAGTCATGCGGATTATATAGCAAAATAAGTGAGTAGTTTTATTTGTATCATACATTAATTAGTGATGCGAATAATTTGGCATGTGAAACTAAACTCACTAGAAAATAAAAAACTTAAGAAAGCAAGTTATAGTGAAGGTTTACACAAAAACCAGAAATGCAATTATAAAAGCATTATTCTTGATATAACCTCGTCGTTTTGACCTTTTTTGCTATAAACAACACAAGGATTTGACAGTCTATATATGCCTACGATATTGAATTGCTAACATTAGTTTCTAATGCATTAGAAAAGATCATTATGTCTATAAGATTCTTTTTATTTTTATTTCACAAAAAAAGGAAATAAAATCGTAAGATTGCCTCCTTCACAATGCATAGACTAAAGAGATAAGATTGTTATTATGATGCGCTCCTCACTTTTATAGAGAGTAGATGTGAAAAGAAGGAAGGGTGAGGAGGAGGAAGAGAGAGAGAGAGAGACAGATTGGAAGAGAGAGAGAGAGAGAGAGAGAGAAAGAGAGAAATAATGTCTTTTATTAATTTTGAACTTAGAGATGTGACAAATTGGTCTCTGACGCATGAAAGTAGTAACACCCGATCTTATGCCACTTACAAGTTTGCCAAGTGCTCATGATTATAATCGTGTTAGGCCAGGTTACTATTCCACCGCTTAGCCTATAATATCATCTTGAGACAGGATTGGGAGGACGATCTGAGGAACTTTTAAGAGTATTTGCCCATGGATATCCGATGCGTGAACATAGCTATTATGATACTAGATGGTATATAGGTTTTAATGACTGGAGAAGCATTACGAAATACGCATTACCCTCACGATTGTTTATCTTATGAAGCTGTAAGTATTGAAGTAGACATGTATGTGCGTCACAATTCACAATCCGATTTTCGAAATCGAGAATAAAAGAAATCGTTGAATAGGAACATTTTACCCTTTTTTGTGTTGTATTTGTTTTTGAGGTAAACTGATCTTTCCGGATTAGATGCACTCATGTTTGGAACATCTTCCGGGCCTGTCATCCATTGTATTCTATGTTTAGCTACCTATTCTTTATGTAACCAAGAGGATAACGTACTTCGGTCTGTTAGTAACCCCATGGTCTGTTTACTGCGATTGATTTTGCAAATAGAACTTCTTTGACAGACTCTTTCGTTCGTCTTTAACATTACAGTTGAAATATGAAATCAGAAGATACATTTCAGCTAAATTCCCCACATCACGTCATTTACACCATATTTGGACTGACTTTTGTTCACATTTGAAGGCTTTTCTGTCTGGCAAAATTCGTTGCATTAAAGGCCTTTCGATTTCCATAAAACTCTATTTTCCTTCATTTCTTTTATTTGAGGGTCAAACTTCGGATATATTCTGATATTCATCTAGCTTTGATGGTTCCCATCGCAGCCCTTCCCATTCCTGTTCTGGTTGATAATCCAGGATGGCTCGCTTAAAATAGAAACAGATGGGGCAATCCAACCAAAGACAACACAACAAGACAACGGAGTTTAGACAAAGAATATTTTACAAATTACTTTAATCTATACCTTCTTGTGTCTCTCGGTATATTTTAAGAAGAGGAAGTCGTTGAGAATATTCTTCGTTATTTAAGTTATGTAATTAAAAAACACCCCCTCCCCCCCAGTGTCATTTCGGGAGATTTGAGGGCTAGGGGTCTCTCTCCACTCGATTGACATGTGATGTTGGTATGTAAGTTATCCAATCCTTAGTCAGGTGACTCGAATCCCAACGTGGTTGATCGGTTTTGTGGTTTAGAACCATGGGGAGGGCATTGTTATGGTAGGAATTACATCGCAGCAAGAAGATGTGTACCTACATGTATTCAGTAGTCAGTGGATAAATACTTTCGAAGACTGACTGTGCCTGGACCAGCAGAAGGCTACTGTTCTAAACATAAAAGGCAATTGATTCCATAAAAAATAATCATAGCTGAATCATGGAGATACTCTTTTTTATCTCCATGGCTGAATCGTCCAAAGAATGCGAGGAGCCGTTTATTTGGGACCACACCCCTCTTGACCAAACTCATGTCATTTTATTTTATTCTAAATACATTATTTTTCTTAAATCTTGTCATGTTCATGTAAGCTAGACATGGCATCCGTGAGAGTTCATACTGTAAATGTTTAAATGTGTTATGTTACATGTAAGCAACATGAAGATCATTTTCATACACGTCATTTTCTTCGGGCAAATTATTCACTATCCTTATCTAAACCATTGTACGTTATCCTAATCAAAACAAATAAACAAGTGAAACAATGCACACACCCACATACAAAACGCAAACGTTTGTTCAAGGAGATGTTTACATGTATTGATGTCCAAATGTATGTTCACCTGTTTTCAGGATATTGTCTCCGAGCTTATTCTTTGCGTAACCGATAAAAAAGGCGATCTTCGGTCATCAATATCAACGATTGGAGAAAATGTAGAGTTAATCCGGTGCATTAGAAGATTCGGTTGGATAGCGGTGAGTTAATTTTTCTGCAAGACAGCTACTAGTAAAGTGCAATTATTCAAAAAATTAGATCGGAATGATCCCTTGTTATTGAATTATTTGGTATAGACACTGTCTTCCGCTTGAGCGAGTTGAATGGCCGACGTGGATAACGGATGCGTGCTGCGTTCAGCGGGGGCTCTGCTATAGGGCTACGCTTGCACCCGTCAGTGCGAGTTAGGTGGTCAAACAGTTTCAACATAATACCGTACGAACTGAAACCTGAGCCGTTTGGTTGAATATCTTAGCGTGGAATGCTTGCATCAGTTTGATCTTGGGCATTCCGGATCCAACCCAGTGTGATGTTCTTATATTTTGTCAATCTACATTTTTTTTTCATCATAACATGCTCTACATTGATACGTAAACAAACTTATAACTTAGCTCTCTCCCAAAACAGCTTACCATCTTCTATAGATCATCAATATCACCTTCATATGGATTTTCATGGCCAAGTTATAGTTTGTAGTGATAAAGGTCTTTAATCGTGATTGTATAAAGGAGATTAAATCAATGTTTGTTTCCTTTACAGTGGGCTCTGTGTGTGATCATACATAATTTACATTTAACCGCTCTTGTGATCACGTACATTCCCATGGTTAAGTAGACTTGAAACTATAAATTCAAGAAAGAAGGATATTAAACATTAACTTAACCCATATTCAAAACAAATAAAGATGATGTGCATATTCGAACCATGCATGCACCAAGACCGTGGTAATCTTATCTTTGAAGAAGAAAAAATGGGATGCAGCGTCTTCGACTCCATCTTGTCGCGACAAACTATGACTGACATTTCAAGTATCAAGAATTCTATACAGTGTCAATTATAATCTCGGAGACAAATTAGTCTGGATGCGAAGGGGTCACGCGCGGGAACCGACTGGCGCTTCAAGCTTTATCAGGCGTGACCGTCAAACTCTGTTTTCAACTCTAACTTGTCCTATACGTTATGTCCAGATATTTGACGTGATTGGAACGTCAAAACTGGTCAGTTTGAATGGAGATATTATTATTGGTCAATGATGGGATGGTATAGATATAGCCCCCTCTAATTGTCCTGATTATCTGCTTAACATCTGTAGGAAGTGTCTACATTCTTTAGAATGACGTAGATAGCATTCGTCATGGAATATTTCCCGTTTGATCCACAGCCAAGTACATCCTGTATTAAACATCTACTTATGATTCTTCTTGTATCTTTAATGTACCCCAGATTATAACGTTCCTTATGTGTTGAGGTAAATGATTAAATGTGAATTTGTTGGTATAGTGCGGCCAAATTGTGTCGTTCCATATTGTTATACGCTGAACATGAATTGTTAAAGATCTGCTTTATATTGAGGAAATATGAAAAAGAAAAGGTAAATTGAAAATATTAACACCAATACTTATATAGCCGATTTCCGTCAGGATTAGAACGCTCCAATTAATACATACTATTATACCTGAATGAGGTTTTCACCATAACCATTGAAATTGCATCATAACTGTTTCCTTATTTTACCTTAACCGCGCGTGACCATCACAAGACGGTCACGTGCATTCAAGTCTGCTTTGGCGATGGCGATTGGCGTAGCTCCAAGAATTCCGTATTCCCATGTACTGATCTTTCTCTTTAGGAGACTAACATGATTAATATCATGTAAAATTTCCATCACGCCAATGTACTACCTTGAACCTCATGGCTTAGTTTAGGGAGAGTATGGATCATGGACGAATGTTAGAAGGGAAGTAAGCAACACAGTAAAGACGACTTAGCCAAATTTGGTTATGACAGATTGTCTTGCAAGTAGGTGAGTGACGATACTGAATTAGATGTATCTCCCTATATCTCAGTTGGTTTAAAGTATTTTTTTTACCATAGATTGATGCAATGAAGCTAGAAACGTTGACGTCATGACGATTGGATGAGTGGTAAAGTAGAAATACTTGGTAGCACGTCATCGTGACCGTATTAAAACGGTGACGTCTACCTTCGTGACATCTATTAGTCGCTGGAAGAAAAAAAAACTGATTTTGAACAAAATTGTTATCATTATAGAATACCTAAAGATATCCATATGAGGATATGTTTTTATTGATGCCTTTACCTCGCCACAACATCCCAAAGAGCGACCCAGTTCAAGACCAATATTCACGGAGGTGTGCGGTCTCAGGCTCCATGCTGTGGATGGAAGTTTGGAATTAACCCAATTGTCCTCTCAAAAATAAATCACACACCAACGCGGTCACAGACTGAGATTGTTTGGTTGAAATATTACTGCGTCCAAAATATACTTCTAGGAAAACCCACATTATCTTGAGGTATAACTGATGATTCGTCAATTTTTTATCCGATTTTAGGTATAATTATAATGCTCATTGAAGAAAAGAACTGAGTGAAATATCTTATCAGGTTTATTAAACATTTTGAAAATGTTGATGTACATTCAATTTGACTTCTTAATGACGTGCCTGTGATGTCCATTCATAATTTGTCCATGAAATGAAGTGATGAGCATGTCCTTATTTTCCCCTCTTTATAACTTAATCTAGGCCTATATCATACCCTTCAACATGATGTTATCAGACGTGCGCGGCTATAGCTACCCCGTTCTTTAGGGTCAATCACAGGACAGTCTCGTTTTCTTATAACCGCAAAGATGCCTGCCCTAATGGAGCAACCAGTAATGATAAATGTAGCAATATTACGGTCACCAGAACACTGCAGGATGAGCCAACCAAAGAGAATTTTCTTCGAACTAGAATGGATTTTATTACTAAAGAAGGGAAAGATCGGTTTTTTACCGTTTTTTAGTCTTTTTGTTCACAATTGACTTATTTTAAACTAATGTAGGCCTGTTGTAGAATGAACATTGACAAAATGATTCAGATCACCATTACACCATCTAAATCACCTACTTCAAAATGTTATTTTTTTATTCATGACAAGTCTTTACACATTTATGTTCAAATCAAAATCCTTTGAAAGATGTCACTTTACACCAAATAAAAATCTCCAAGTGGATCATACGGCATATCCTATAACCTGACAACAGAAGCATGAGCAATTATTGGCTTTTCGCGTATTACCAGAAGCAAATAAAGAGAGTAAAAGAAATATGCCACGTCAAGTTTGTTGATTGATAAATGATCAAATCATTTGAGGTTTACCGAGGGTTATCTTTACTGATGACCAGATATCAATTAAGAATTGGGTATTCTTCTGACATGTTGGGTCAACACCTTATTCCCATGCGATGTTTGGGAGGGGGCCTGAAATTATCACGGTCAGTTTGGGGTGTGAATTAAACCGCAAACGTCACAAACAACTGCCTTTACTACCGTTTCGTAATCAAACTAATTATAAGCATTTCCTCGCTCTATAATGACGTTTAAGTTGTAATGAATGTTTTCCCTAGAATTATCTGTGCTCTACGCATTTCTTGATCTACTTTTACATTTGATTTTCTGGTACCAGTCTGTTTACAGTTCCGTTTACATTGAACTGTGTTTGTATAATTGTATATGTAGATAATGGAATACAATAAAGCATGCAAACCAGCATATTGATATATTAGGCATGTCAAGTTAATAACATTCAACAAAATTAGTCAAATTACTTAAATCTCAGCTATGAATATTTTTTTCTTTCTTAACTTGAATTTCTACGAGGACGCATTGTTGTGATTATAAGTGTAGACTTTAACAGACATTTCCTACGTTTCCCGTTTGTGAGAATGCACTTGACATTGGTGTTATCGGGAACACAGCGACCCTCTCATAATTTCATTTATGTTGTGATTTCCGACTTAATTACTTCGCAAATCAATGCTTCCCGGTATTTACCTCCAGAAGAAGCGATTGAAAAACCACCAGGCTGTCAGTAGTAGTTACCTTTGAGAATAACCGCTTATTAAAAATCTAATGGCCGTGTCCTTACGTCATGTGGCGTGCAAAAAAGCCAATCCCACTGTCAATAACCTTAATTTAATATTTGAATGTGTTATATTGTGGCTGAGTGTGTATCTTCCTATCATAATGCATTACACATCAGAGACGTGTTGGCACAACACAGATGTGTGGACTCTTATTCAGTGGACGTGGGAACGGCTTGTCAGATATTTTGTGGAAGTGATTGAACTTCCGAAGACGTTCCACTTACACTGATTTTATTTACTGCCTTCCTGTCTGTTCAGAAATAAGACTCCCCCTTCACAGGTCATGCATGTAGACTTAACTAGTGGTCAATGGAAATGGATATTTGAGTGTGATTTAGCACAGACACCCTCAAAATAAGCGAGGGAAATAAATACTCTTTCATTTTGATCATACTTGTTAGTGGGTTTGAGTGCTGGTATCTTCTTGGTTTGACCACCCGCTGGAATCTAGTGTAAAGCCATACATGGTGACGTTGCAATAATTTCTTAGACAAAGCCATTTAAACGTATTTTTGGTGAGGAAAAGTCAATTTCTATGCACACTTTTATTGTACAAAATTCTTCTACAAAATCCAAAAAATTGAAATTGAAAATTACCGTAAACACCCTTTAAATTCACTATCAATACAAACCCTTCAAAGGTTATTGATGTAAGCTATATGGATTGCATTTTAGATCTATCACTGTTAATATTTGAGTTCCTTGCTGTTCTTTATAATTTCAAATTTAACATATTCGTGGAAGGTTACATAATTCATAAAATAAAGCTCATGCATTTGATTTTGGCGGATTGGTATTTACATGTCGGGCTATGCAATGCAGACCTATAATACGTGAATTTTTTTTTTCAATACTGCAATTTAGACATTTAAAAAAAATATTTTTAATTATGAAGGTCATAAATATTTTGGTTACCTTAATCTAAAGTCCTTGACCCTGTAATATATATCTATGTATACATTCAAAGTGATGTAGAACGGATGTATCGGAAGCCCCTGTGGATTTCATTTGTGTGTGTGCGTTTTTCTCTATCGGTATATATATATATTCCTGATGTTATTTGTTGTTGCGTGTTGTTTAGATGTGTATCTTCCCATTATTACCATGTTACACTTTCTATGAAGAAAGCATTTTTGTGATTTTCAAATCGCATGAGTGTATTTTCATGATTGTGCGTACTGAAATGCCTAACCATCCAAGAATTATGATGTTAATGGATTGTAAAAAGCAATACAGAGACTTCGAGGTGTAACATAATATGAGTGAGCTACTGCAACAGGATCTTTCGTTGAGAAACTACTAACTGTACAAGACCTTTAATATGAGATTCCAACCCACGGATGGACATGATGCTGATTGAAGTGCTTCCAGTTAGTCCTCAATAGCTCATCAGAAGAAGAGGATGAGATGTAAACAGATGTTTAAAGAGTGACTATTATCCTAAGAATGCTTCTAACGATGAGCAAGGATACTGCAATATGTTATATAAACTTACCCGGTGCGTTCATGTGAACGCATAGACAACATGGTTATTTAATCGTTCTATAACGAGCGAACGAGCATGTTGAGTGAGCAGAGCTTTAACAAATCTAAACAAAAAACTGAAGATGGTAGACCTCGTTATCACATGTGTAAATACACGAGTGCCTAGGTAGTGCCTGACGCGAAGGTCATGTGTCAAAACATGTAACAACATTAATCAATGATCACCGCTTAACATACCGAGCATTTCAGACGCTTGATTTTATCCAGGTAAAGTTAAGAAGACAAGCATGTAGATGGCCGTGTTCCTTCTATCGCACCATGTACCTACAACTTCGAAATGACATTGAAGCTTCGGTTATAGGGTTGTACGACACATGCTCCTGCGACAATCGCTACATGATAATTCCCTACACTAACTTCAAACTTGGACTCAACACTATTATACCTAATCCTAACTTAAACCTAACCTAAACCCCAATTATAACCCTAACTATAACCTATAGCTTTGAAGAAATAAAGCACAGAGCAATTGTCGCATGTGCAAATGTCAGGTCACCTTCAGTAGAAGTAGAGTTACTGTTCTGGGAAAACAGTTTATCATGTTTATGCCAGACAATGACCCAATAGCAATATTGCAATGTTGATTATTTCTGCTAAATGGGCTGAAGTATGCGTCTTTTAATCTTTAGACATCTTGGATTATTGATAGGTTCAATGATGACATTTTCTCGTTATAGTCTTCGGCGGAAAACTAACATTAAAGTTCGATCGGGTAGGTCCTTTTCTAGTGTGAAAGAGACCAAGGTGTAAACATAGGGATACATTACCTAACAGGGCGATGTGTCTATCACGGCATCAAAATATGTACAAATATTTTGATTATTTCACCTCGTTAAAGGAGATAGATGTCAATAGAATAGTTCAGTGGTATGCTCGGCTCGTGATTTCGGCCACCTAATATCGCACCTTAAACCTAAAACTGGGGTTAAGACTCCCGGCAAATATGTGTAAATATTGTTTTACCTTCTCGGTGCTGGAACACCCACATTGATATTATCTTGAGTGGTTTATAAAGAGATGACCAGGCGAGAGTTGACTCGGCAACGTCCAATGATATATTTGACATATTATTATTTTTGGAAGCCAGAAGGTTTCGGAAGAGGAGGAAAGGACTGAAAAATAGGGCAATAATTTTACTCCTAACCCCTTTGTGACATTGAACTGACTTATTGCCTTTTTATGTAGTGATATTTCGATGTATTTTTTAAAAACAATTATTGTAAATATCAAAGAAGAATTACTGCTGTTTTGTGCTATGCATTTACTTGCTATACTTTAGAATAAAAATAAATGCATTTGAAAATTAAGAACTGTATTATTAAAGCAAAGGGGTATTAATGATGTTGTACACACCAAATCCGATCCATTTTATTTGATGGAGGCAAATGATTAACGAAACTATTTTAGCAGATGAATTTCTGAGAAAGTAAAATGTAATACATGTATGGCTTTTAAGGCAAACATTTGTCTTGATATTCAAGTAGAGGATCAGAATGTAACAGATTCCCACCGTAAGAAAAATGGAAAAAAAACCCTATCCGGAGAACATTTTCATATTTAGCACCTGCATATAATTTTGAGCACACATCGTTAACATTATAGAGATTATGATTACTTCCAGAGATCAGTATGATTGTATTTTTCATCACGATCTCGTTGGAAAGAATTTTTAAAAGCTTAATCCCACAATGTAACCAAGCACTTCCCATTTGGCACACACCAACCTTGTTTTTCACCCTAAACAAAGAATACACCCGACGTCATCTAAACCAAAATGTGTCATCATGATCGTGATGTGGTTGTTACAGGTGGTTCTAGAAGATAGAACTGCTACCCAGAGAGTAACCGGAATTGCCCCCGTGTTAAAGGGTCAAAAATGAATCGCAAGCATCCTTGAGGATGATAAGGGAAATTTGAAAGATGGAATTCCGAGGATCTTCACCATACTGCATTTCATCTCAAATTATGGTCTTTCAATTTTTTGTATTTAATTGATTTTGATGAGTAGGATACAAAGGATATAAAAGACGCATTAGCCATACGCTATATTAGAGGGGTGTCGGTAGGACTGTTCTAAAGTTTTAAAAAAAAAGTATTTTGAAAAATATAAAATATATATGATTAAATCTATTCGAGGCGACAAGTGGTTTGTGCAATTTGGAGAAGCAAACTATTTGAATGTACTAGAAAGTGACTATATAGGTGGAACAAATAGTTTAACTCAGGGCAAATACCAACCAAAACGATACATAATATGCTTGGGTTTCCATATTTCTATCAATTTCTGATTTCACAGGTATTCAAAGGTAATGTGTAAGATAATTGAATCATTTGTTTTCAGATTTGATCTACCCCTACAATAGGCCTCAGGCTAACGGAGTAGAGGATAGTTCAGTGAAGATCGCAGAGGGGATTGAAGTACTTTCCTTTTTGTTTCCTTGACACTACCATCAATTTGGTTTTAACCAGGGTTCTAACTTCAAACAAAGCAGTGTCATTTACTCTCGTTGTGGGGGAAATCCCTGTTTAGAGCGAAAGTGATCCCCCCAGAGTGCTGGGATATCCTGAAAAATATAGCATTAGGCACAGCAGCAGAGTTCACGACACACTGATGATAGTTTGATGGTAAAAGAGGGAATAGGAAAGGTAGATGGAGCGAAAGAAAAGAGCGGGGAGGAGAGGAGTGACAACGAGAAGAGACAACGAGAGGAAAGGAGAAGTGAGGTAGAGAGTGAAATAAACGGAGAAGGAGGTATTGAGTTAAAGAGACAGCAAATGACAAATATTAACCTGTTGACTACCGAGTTCTCTAATTCCCATTGGCTTGACACAGAGACCATCCGGTCGCAGTAAACATTGGGTTAACTTAAGCAAAAGAAACTAAAATTCTAATTTTGTAATCACCCAATCAATACCGAAACATCTCTCTGAATTTTAAGAAATTATTCAAATTTCCTTACTTCTGTTGAATGAGAAAATAAGAACTTAATTTATACCAATGACTGAGAGATAAAATGTAGATGCTGACTTGTGAATTAGGAAAAACTCAACAGCAATTGATATGAAGGTAGACTAGGTCGCACATTGAGATACCCCATGCACAATGATAAGTAATATTGGCCAAAATATGATGAAGGATGAATGACATGTCATTAACATACGCTTAGAGCATGGTTGTTGACAGTGAGCATTTGAAGAAAAAAATTAACGAGAACATTTTCTCGGTATAACAGCTCTGGATTAGAGAGAAGGGAGGGTGAGAGAGAGAGAGAGAGAGATATGGTATCATTTGGTTGTCGACGTTGTAGTTACAAAAAGAGAATACTACACTCAATTTATCCAAGATAAAAGAAGTCATGGTAGTAATAACCACCATTGAAGCAGCTTACTCAACGTAAAACATGAAGTTGGTCCACACCGTAGGCTCTGAGGACGACGAGCATCAGAGAAAATTTTCACAAAGAAATAAACGAAACAGCATGAAAGTGAAGTGAGTGTGGTCTGGATGGAACCCATTTCAAGTTCGTATAAACATTTCTGTGCAAACATACAGGTGTTCTGTATACCGAACACGATTATTTGTTCTAGGATGTGTTGTTGAAAAAAGAAGTAACATTGTGCGATGTTTTGTATCTTACCACCGTTTGTCATTCATGTACGTGCCATGTCATGGTCCCTGGTAAAATAAGAAAAGAAAGAAAGAAATAAAGGAGGGAAAAAAGCTTTATGAGAATAATAAAATGGACGGTCCTGTACCATACGTCAAGCATCGTTTTCCCAGGACTACGGAAATTCATGGTGACACTTAGCTCACTCTCAAGGGTAGTTTATTGTCGTTTCATTTTATATGAATCCCCACGAGAACTAGTAGTGGTATCTTCGAAGTAAAAACAGGTTTTTATAAAAGAACAAAAGACATGCTTGCAAAATCAACATGAAGTTCGAGCTTCTGTCAAGCTTTCAATGAAACACACATGTAGATTTCACCCTCTCTTAGTTTCCATGAGAATTGTGTTGATAGGAGAAAATGTCAAAATTTGGGTCGTTGAAACTCTATGCACTTTTGCGTTCACTCCCAAGAGTTGGGATAAACTCATTCGGTCGGAAATTCTTCGCTTGAGAATGAGGACTACCCGGGCCTTTTGCAGGGTTCCTCAAGAAAATGTTATCATCCAATCAGGACGGAAAAGAGGGAGCGCATGAATTTCCTACATCATACATGGCAAGAACCTGCGGAAAATGACAATCAACTCCTGTATCTTTGTCACCATATTTGTTTTCTCTTACGGCTTTGAGGATGTAACGCGGGACCGTGGTTCATTCACTTGACACTTAATCCAAGGGTTAACGGTTCGAACCCCTGCCTGGCACTAACGTCCTTTGGCAAGACATTAATCCATATTTGCCACTCTTCACCCTGGTGTAAATGCGTACCCTGCAGTCAATTGCCGAGGTAACACTAATTGCAGTGGCTGCAGGTAGAACAGTGTTAATACTAAAGTGTCTACTCTGGGTAACTTAATAAGTAAGACCCAACTATCATTATCATTATGTCTAAGCACCCCTATGACGATTTAGATCATCCATTTTTATGCGAGGGAAGTATCTCAAATTTATGAATGAATTTGACAGCTTCTCATGTCTAATGATATTAAATATACTGGCGATCATAGCCAAAAACAGTTGTTATCATAACTGTGGTTTCCGGTATAATTGCTAACGCAAGTCAGTGATTTCCAAAAAAACCCCACAACTCTTCTCTTCTCCTCTTCAATCCTTTCCTTGCATTCACCGGGCTATTTATAGCTTTCTCATTTTTCTTCCAGAGTTTGTCACCGCCTTACAGCTCATCTCAAGTTTCCGCCGTTAGCAGCTATTATCTTAAAGAAAGCCCATCATGTCATATCTCGTTACATGTTTCCCGATATTACAATCATTTTTATCGCATATCATAACACTATGTGTACCTCTTTTGATCCTTATTTCCTATAGTGTAAATCTCCTAAATAATCCTATAACGGAGTATCATTCCAGTGCAGTAGAGCCTGTGATTGTCCCATGTATTCTAAAGTCACTTACATAATTCTCTGTGTCACAAATTCAGAAATCATTTCATAGTAAAAACTTTTTATTGGGGATATTGTTCTATGTAATTTGTGATCTCATGTCTATTGAATATGAGTATGCCAGATGAATAGGACTTGTTTAAGACAGAGCCTTTTAATGAGTTTGATTTATGGTCAAACTTGATAAAACACGTCAAATTCTATCGGACATTAGATTTCAAAATTATTAAAAGGCGGCCCTTAATAGACACTAAATAGATCTTTTTTGCTTTATTTTATTTATCTTCTTTTTCATGTCAAAATTGGGGTTTTAAGAGCTAAATTAATAAAATCAGAGGGAAAATGAAAATCGCAATTTCATGGTTGATATTTGTATCTGATTGCGCTATCATGTACATCTTTTGCCGTGACGTACATGTTGTTTCCGACATACAATCTCAAATCATATATTCACAATACGGATCTGACAAAATTTAGATTTGTCGACCTAACCTGGCCTAAAACATTTCATATCTTTGATACCTTATTTGTAACCTGCTGAGTCTTAGTTTATTCTAGGACCAAAATAGAAGCTATTTCATAAAGCAAACATGCGGTGGATAAATCGCGCGATCTCTGCGTGGTGAAGTTTAGAAGACTTGGAAAAGCGTAAATGAAATTGACCGTTTTAGTCACGTTCCTGTCCTAAACAGGTCGCTGCCCTATACTCTTCTAATACTTCAGATATCACTTTATTCGCTGATGTTCTAAAACCTTATTTATATATAACTTCTTACATAACTGTTGTCGTCACTGTGTAACATACGAAAGGTGGGTATAATTTTCCTAATATTGGGTACTAAGGAATCACGCAAGTTTGTTGGGGAAACATAATGTCCCTTATACCCAATATTCGGTTAACAAATTCAGAACTTATTTAGAGGGTTTCAATAAATGTAAACGTAAAACAAAATTGTTCTTTAATTTTAGTATTCAATTCATATCTGAATGTTAAAGTAACCTTAAATAACATTTATGACATCGGTGCAAAATAACAAAGTGTAATATTCGAGTGCTACAGATTTTCGTCAGTGTTTATTTAATGTTTGTGTAAAAAAAGTAACCAAACAATTTTTAAGGAAGATAAGTGGAGAAGTAATTTACTTCAGTGCAAAATATAATGAAGTAGAATTGCATTATCATTCCCACATATTAAAACACATAATGTACGAAGTTCATTTTGATGATCGGATTCGTAAACCAGGAAGGAACGTAACCATGGTTATCGGTGTGTCAATAATTGTAACAGCTTGTATTTATCGAAGTAATCACTTAGAGACATTTCATGACTCATTTTCCTGTCATCGAAAGATGTTTTATGGTCGCTGTCTCTTCTTTTAAAGACATGATAAAAGCATTTTGATCAGAAAATGTTCGCTAGTCATGCTAACTGCTGCAGAAGCCGTAGCGTATGTATGCCGTCCGTGCGGTATTCAAAAGTAACGAAGGACATGCTTCTGTCTCGAGTTGAGTGGGGGGGGGGATACTTTAAATGGGGCTATTGCCCATCACTCGTTAAATTTGCCATTTTACATTGTATTATTGATTTCTCTGGCTCATCTTTATCATATTATTTTTGTTCTTTGAATTTTTATCGATGACGTTAATCGGTTCGTTGACAACTTATATGCTGCAGGGTAAGAGTATAGTAGAGTTTCATATGCGTCTGTAGACTGCAGTCAAGAGGCAGCCACCTCGGGATAGGGATACATTGGGTTGCCTGGCCTGACACAACCGACAAACTCCGCGCTCCACTTTATAACAATTTCCATGTCAAAACCAATCTTTGATAACCACCTTGGGGGACGAGGAAATATTCAAGCGATTTCCCTTTCTAGTTTCCACTGCAGGGGTAAATATCATCACGGATTCGATAAAAATGTTTTCATAGGATTCGTCCTCCTGGATTCAGGCTTATTTACCTAAGTTGAACCCGAGTAGTTTTAACTCGACGGGCGACCTTCTTTATGTTTTACTCTGAAAAGAAATCCCCTGAAAGCAATTAGGAATATCATATTGGACGTCAAAACATGAACTGTTGACATAACCCAAATCACGGAGGAAATATTATTTTATAGAAAGGGATGACATGTGTGAAGGCAAATAGGACGGGACGTGATGATATTCTCTCAAATTATTCAGAGACCTTGAGGATAATGCTAAATTAAAGCCAATACAAAGTTTTGGTATGGGGTCATGAATTTGGTTCAAATGAACATATTCGAAGCATATGCGATCCTATATTATTCAGTGATCGTTGTCGCGGTCGAAATCGACTCTAAACTTATGAAATTGTAAATAATAAACACTTTATGTTGAATAGATCCCTCTCAAGGTCAAGATATTAATTAAGCTATAAAACAATGTTTATTGACTAAAATCGACCGATGAGCTATTCCCTTTGGGAAATTATATACCACAACTACATATCCTGAGATTTTCATGGTCGCAGCTACCATTGTACGGCCCTAGGAGCTTTTTCAAATTCATCAACATTTATCGGGAGCACCGATAAATCTTTATATTCAATTTTTCTCGAAAGCAGAAGTGTTTTGGGATCTAAAATTCATAGTGCTTTTTATACATCCACAGGGGAATCCAAATATATCAAAATTGTAAAGAATCAATATCCACCCATTTTTCAAAATTTCCCAAAACTTTGTAATACCTTTAAGTTTCTCACTCTGCCGCAGATTATCAATATAGTCAAACCTGTCTTAGTGGCCACCTCTCTATAACGGCC
>BEXV01000160.1:279509-304459 GCA_003118195.1 Hemicentrotus pulcherrimus | reverse complement strand
CCCCCCCCCCCCTCCCCCGCCCCTTGGTTGGCCTTAATCGGCAGGTTTGACTTTATTATTTTTTTGTTGATGAGGTGGCTGTCTTCAATTTCAAATGCCCGTATGACAAGATGTCATATTTGCATTCACTCATTTCTTTTTTAATTGCAAAAAAGTTGAGATTGGATTTAAAATACAAATAAACGTACAAACAGTTAGACAATGGTTGAAATAAATACACAAAGTTAAAGAAACTGTCGAGTATTAGGCGTTCTCAAGAAAGGCACAACCACAAGGTTTTTGCCTCCTTCTATTTTCTCAATCATTAACTGTACTGGTCTTTATGTTTACCTTTATTGTAGATAATGAGAAGGAATATGATGTGAATTTCAATTCAAAATCAAATTAAATGTATATTTCAATTCGGTACTATCTTTCAAAATTCATGAATTTATCATGAGGTTGTTATTCCAAGGTGCAAGATTATAGCAGTATAGTCTTTAAAACGAATGAGAGAAAGTATAGCATTAATATCTTAGAAAAAGAGGAGATTAAAGCGAGAAATATAAGGATACTAGAGCAGCAATTTCGAGAAGCAGGGTTATCCATATCATGCCCCCTTCTTAGGCCGGAAATGGGGTTTTCATGAGCCGTTATTGCTGTCTGTTATAACTTCTGTGATAGTAGATTGGAAGTTTTTTTCATTCGTATACATTATTGTATCTTGATATTTATTCCCTAATTGGAACAGGAGCAGTGTGTGGTCAAATCATGTTTGCAACAATCATGACAAATTTTCATGTTGTGGGGAAATCAACAGCTTCCGTCCCCTTGCGGCATAATTGGTCTTATTTTGAAGATCGAAAGTAAATCTGAGTTTTCATTTTGAATTATTTTCATTTCACTTTCGCGACATGGTAGTATTTCATGTTTCTTTGTACCGTTTCATCGTGTCGACTGTAATATGAATAATTCAGGCACCTATTTTTTCAAATGCCCAGGGGCAGGATACGACTTATTTCCTTGACGTCATGTTCAAAGAACAATACCGCAGACGAAAGAGGAGGGCAAAATGTTACAAACCCTTTCCAACGGGCTACGAATAGCAACAGTTTGGCGCTCCCCACATCCTCCTATGGCTTTTAAGGTGCTCTTTGCGGAAGACGTAGGGTGTGTGCGAAAGGGTGGGGTGAGAGTACAAGGGATAAAGAAGGAGAGGTAAAGGTGGGAGAGAGAAAGAGGGAGAGAGAGAGAGAGGGGTGGAGGGTTGGGAGGAGGGAGAGGGGAAAAAAGATAGATAATAAAAGAATAAAAGAGGGGGAAATGGAGAAAAAAAAGGAGGTACATTAGAGAGAGGGAATAGAGATAGATGTGGATAGGAATGAGAGAGAGGTAGAGGGATAAGGTGTGGAAGGAGAGGGAGGGGAGAGGTGAGAGGGGAGGAATAGGTGGGAGAACGAGAGAGAGAGAGAGAGAGAGAGAGTTGCGCAAAGGTCTCCCATGATCTAGGGGTACTCTTCCGTCTTCCTGTGTTGAAAATAGCTTCTACTCTTTGAGTTGCTGTAAAGTTTCTCTTGAAGCTCTCTCAGCTCTCAATTGTAAGTATATGTGGCATCGAATGGCAAATCTTCAGCTACAATTATTAAATGCCCGTTTTTTGTTTGATGAATTTTATTCCCCCAACCTTCTAAGTGTTTTCTGGCCATTATGACTTTTAAGTAACTTCAAAGCATGAAAGTAATTATAACTCTTTTTAAAAGCATCCATTCCTAAATTTTAGGATAACAGTATATTCTTAATCATTCAAGAATTATCTCTAGGATCACACTATGGGTTTCCGTGATAACTGATAGTAAAGAACCCTGGAGGTAGCTTAGCCCGATTCTGTAGTCCCAGACGTACAGTCTCGCGTCTAGGAACGGAAATGTCTGACTGATCATCTAACAGGAGAGATGGATCTGCCACTTTCAAAGATCTGACACGTTTATAACCGAAAACACATTCTGTGGCGGGAAATCCATCTGGTGTATTGTCTACGAATAGTCAGAAACTCGAAAAACTTCCAAGCCCTCGAGCGCCAGTGTTTCGATGCGATTTTCTCAATGATAGAATGCAACTGTTCGTTGTATTTGAAAACGTTCTTCATCTCGGACTCTTCTCAGAAAATGTATTAGAATTCATATTTACGTTCTAGAAATCAAGGATCCTGCAATGAATACGTAAGCAATCTTTAGTTTGAATTTAAGATTTGACCAGTTATTATCTGTCTGTGATTACAATCAGAGATGTAGTGTGATCGGAAAAAAGTGGTTGGATATTAATACTCTAAGAATGCACTTTTCTGTTACTACAGAGAGTGAACAATAAGAATAAAATTAATATAATATCCCACAAATCTGAATAACCAATCATAATTATAGATTCATTAATCTGCAATATCAAGTCGATAAGAGACCACAATAGGTTGATTCATTATTGTGCAATATTGTGGTAAACTCTGTTGATAAAGAAAAAGAAATTAATCATTGCAACTTCCCCTTTGTAATGGTGCCCAATTGCACTCTACCTACAGTGACCGAGTTGCTCATGTGATTAGAAAACATATCTAAGATGTCGAGTGCCAAATTCATGTGATAACAAAAATAAAAATTATGAAGGGTAGAAAAGGGACATCCGCCTGCTTGGTAGACAGCAGGTGTATAAGGAGTCATAAGAAGACCTTAGTCATCATGTACGAATGTTTTCTACTGCTGATAGTCAGGGGGAAGTGTTCAAGCAGTCCCCTAGGATATATCTCGATAATACTCAGTGACAGCAACAGCTTGGCTGAAATCTCCTTGTTTTTTGTTTACATACATATGACATGGTTATACGGGTTGATCAAAGACACGTGGAGGACATGAATCGCCATGTTGGATGAGATTCTAAAGATGGGATCCATGTGTCATCTTCAAAGATGGTCCGATTACACGGACATACATGGAAGGATTGTTTTATATACTCTCGATATGAAGTAGACTATCTTGTCTTCAATGGCTATCACACACAGCTTCCAAACCCCTTAGTTTTAGTTTAGTAAATGATAGGGATCGCCGACCCAAAATGTGAATAAATTTACATAATAGATTTAAAACAAGACTGCACTTTTCAAGGCATTTTGAAAATACTTTTAAAAAAGTTTGTAATCGAACTGTTTATTTACATAATCATATTTTTTAATTCTACATCATAATCATATCTCTTTTGATACGTAATGAAAGAACATGTTCCGTTTTCCACAGATACAAAAAGTATGCGGCAATATTATCATCATTCTTTTTCAATTTTCAAATCACTCAAGCAAGATCGTTTGACATAATTTTCTAATCAATTACAAACTATACCCTCGACAGTGGATGTACTTTGCTTTCACACTCTCTATCGATTTTTAACATGTAAATGAATCAGATATATTGTGCTTCCGTTTTTTTTGGTGGTGGGTGGGTGTCACATACACGATTGATATTTTCCCCTGATTAATGCGCTACCTTGGATTCTGATGGGATCACCTGCTCAAAGGAATGGGAGAACGTAACTCATGTTGTTGACGAGTCATTGTACTTTCAACACAATGTTCCAAGAATGACGGAACATGATCGCAACAGGAGGATCGAAAAGAACAGAAAATGAATGCAAAAAAAGGAGGAAGGAAAGGAAGAAAAAAGAGAGATAAGGAGAAAGAGAGAGAGAGAGAGAGAGAGAGAGATTATATAGAAACTGATCGAAAAAGGAGTGGGAGGCGAGCTTGAGAATACAGATATTACGATATACAGAGAGGATTAAAAAGGGAATATAAGCACTTGAGCTTGGGAGACTGACACACAGAAAGAGAGAGAGAGAGAGAGTGCGTGTGTGTGTGTGTGTGTGAGAGAGAGAGAGGGGGAAGGATTTATAAAGGATTAGCGAAACGAAGAAGGGTGATCAATTTTTGGGTGCACGGACGAAAGGCGTAATCTAGAAACAAGATTTATAAATCGAATTCCAATGTGAAACCCCTAATCCCCAAACATTGTGCATGGGTTATCAATATTGTGTGGGCATACCTCGAGGTATTATTATGTCAATGCATAGTATTGTTGCCTTGACCCTGAATGTTGCAGCTGAACAAAAAAAAGTTGGACTTAATTACATGTATCAAGTTTATCCAGTGGCATAGCGTGAGTCATAACTATGTAGGAGGCACAGGCACAACAAAGGGAGGGGAGGGGTCTAATTACCCTGAAAATGAAAATGAAAATGTCCACCATTTGATTGGGAGGGGCATGTGTCCCTCGTGCCCCGTTCGAATACGCCACGCCTCTTAGTTAATTCATATTAGTTTGTAGCTTATATTAGTTATATAGCATAGACCTACCACCAAGGTGGACACGAGCAATGAGCTTTGTGAAGTACAAATGATTTTTTCCTTTTTTCTTCTCATTAACTAGGCTCTACTGCAATGACTGATCGTTCATTTGGTCTCTACGTGTTCTAAGTTTTCCGATCCTGTTAAAAAATAAGGAAAAACCAGACTCTAAATATGGATGAGATTTCATAATTATGAACATTTCGTTACGGATGTTATTGTAAATCTTAAAAAAACCACATTTACCAGCAATTACCTTTGGCAAATAATTGAATTTACATCATCATGGTTAAAGCCCCTCTAAAATGTTGGGAGCCCCAGAAATTTGACGGCAAAATTTCACTTAAATTGTATCATATTGTGAAAGAGGATGTTATTTCAGACACATTTCTACAAGGATTATAAAAAAAATATGTCTGAAGGCAAAGATGAAAGAATGCAAAATTAAGATTTTCTGCGTACTACAGAAAACCTAAATTATGTATTCTTTTATCAATATTTGTCTTAAAACACATTTTTGATGAGAAATTTTGCAGAATTTTGTCTTAATAATGACATCCTCTCTCACATTATGATACAATTTAAGTGAAATTGTGCCGTCTACATTTTGGTGGCTTTAAATATGTTTAATTATGTTTGTCAAGCATCATTCCGTTTTCGTACAAACTTTGTATTTGTGGTTGTGACCACCCAGTTGATATTTAAATCTATAGTTTATTAAATTATTGCATAAAAAATGTTTCTCTTCGGTGAACCCTTTTTATCATTGTGCATTGTCCTGGAATGTACCGAGGGGGAAAAGAATCGTAAACAAAAAATAAACACATGTAGGCAATCAAATTAATTTTAATGAAAAAGTTGATTGCTTAATTGTTGTATCATTATTACAACATTTCATTAGGTCACATGGTAGCAGGGAAAGTCTATAATTAAACAATGCGTTCATGTGACCATAAGAGGTTGTGGTAACGATGCATGACTTGCCTTTACATCAAAATGTGTCAAAGCGTATGCCAAGCCTCTGCCTGTCCCTATTATCTGGATCATCGCGCATAAACGCGCGGGAAAGACGACGACACAAACCCCTAGTCGTCTGCCAAGAGAGGGTCTGTCAACAGCGGCGGCAATAGCTTGCCATTTCTTGCCAGAGACGTACACTTGAGAGGACCTGTGCTGGCCACCTACAAATCGCTTAGTTCTTTTGACTCATGTGTTTTGGTCATTGACTCATTCTCGCAAATCAGCTCTTACGTAGAGCAATGAGTTTTTAATTCAGAGCCATTGTTAGATACATATTTCCGGCTTTGACGTACGTTTATACCTGCGCTCTTTTCGCAGAAATTAATATTATAGTTTTACACAGGGAATACAACTTAGTTTACCGGACAGCGCCGGGCGAGGATATATAAGTTGTGGACTCGTGAAGGATTATCATTCCAACACTATTAGCAGAGAGAAAGGATACTCTCATAACACAAATATCCAAACTTACTCGAGTAAAGGATCAGTGTGTGATATCATTATAAGCGGTTCTTTCTTTATTAAGGACAAACATTTATGATTATTTCGTCGCTTGTTGCATCCAGTTGCTTTTGGAATTAAAAGGAATATCATTGTTCGTGATCGACCGACTTTGGAAGAACTCTCTTTATCATTCCAAAGTCAAAGCAAACAGTGCACTGCCAATATTGGTTTATTACTTATTTTCTGTCTAATGAGGAAATGAACACGATGGAATTCATATTAATCCGATGTGGGAGGATTGCAGGGGGACGGAATGCAACAAATAACATGTCAAGGACTAAACGGTTACAAAGTAGAGTGGCAAAACAGACGATAACGCCGTTCTTAATGATAATTATGTATTTCATTTCATCATGTCATGCTACAGATCCTGGTCAATTGAGATTAATGGGAATGCACAACGGGGAAGGCATCGTCGAGATCACAAATCAAGACCAATGGGGTCTCATCTGTGCCAGCCGGTGGACGATGTTCGACGGCGATGTCGCTTGCAGGCAGCTCGGCTACGAAGGCGTGACGCGAGTCATGCGGGTGACGCCGGGTCGCGAAGACCGTATCAACGCCCAGGTCGTGTTGAACGGCACAAATTGTGGGGGAACGGAATCCCGACTTGTAGACTGTGAACATTCGGGATTCGGGAATTTTACGGATTCGTGTCAGCCGATGATGCTGCCTTGGGTGTCGTGTATAGGAGCTGATATTCCGGAGGTCACAGATGAAGCGGGTGGGGATCTTGATACAAGCAATCATGTACCTGTACTGTCTGGAAGGATATTACCGCCTGTCGCAAGTAAGCTATTATATTGTTATCACTTTATGAGATCGTTATGATTGTAAAGGTATTCCATACGTTATAATTAGGGGTCATAAAAATAACATATATATCATTATAGTGTAGCCTCCGTGGTATTGTTATGATATTCATTGTAAATGCAACATACATATTCTTATTGAAACGATTATTTCATAATTGATACTTCGACATTCAGGTTGTAAACTAAATTGAATGAAAATGTGTTGCTTTTTTTGTTGAAACTTTAACATTTTTATTCTAAAAAAGAAATTAACAGGTATTGAATTTTTAACGTCTTCTAAATATGTTTTTTTAATGTTGTATGCCATCTCTTATTTAAAATTCACAACACCTAAAATATCAATCGTCCTATTTCATTTCTAGATCAATCTATGAATTCAGTTTTTTTTTAGAAATGGAGTTGAATGAAACACTTCTCTTCTTTTCAACCAACGTGGTCAGATTGAACACAGTCTCTTAAGAATTATTACACTTTTTGTATGATGAGGAAAACAGAATTTAACATGCTTCAATTCAATCATATGGCACTCTCTTCCGCAAGAGATTTTAAAGGTAAAGACCAGTTATGGTCATGCGATTGCATTGTGAAAGAAACGTTGTGGAATCTATCAGAAAAGGTTGATCATCTAGCAACTAGCATCTGAGAGGTTCTGAAATCATCACAATGATAAGAAATTTGGCCCATTTTTCGTAAAGTTACAAGCACTATACACAGAAAGATGTATATGGGATTACCCTATATCTCTCACAGACCACGAGAGAAAAACATTTACCAAATAATTATATGAATTAGTAGGCGGTTTCCCGGCAAATTTTTATCTTCATGTATTAGTCAAAACGTATTATTTCACATGATTGGTAACTAATGAGAGCTTCCATTTCATTTTTTGAAATTGGGGCGTTTCCAATACTGGTCTTTACCTTTAAAACATTTCCGCTGAAAAATTCCTAATCGAAACTCCACTTCATCATGTACATTCTGTCCTTGTTTCAATTTTGCAATAATTTGTTTGTATCACATGACATGATCATGAGCTAGTTTAGACATGATTGATAATACAAAAGTTTCCGATTTATATTCGTGCTCCATCATGATATTTCCTGTTTCGATCAGTGAAATGATCCTAACTTATTTATATTGGAAGCTTTCACAATACTTACTGTCGAAGGGCAAGTGGGTGGAAGTGAGAATTGGGAGTATTTTGATTAACGCATTTGTCGGGAACATTACTTAAAGGGTAATGGCAACTAGAAGCTTATTTTGTATTTCGTATTTCAATGCTCAAGGTAACATTTTTAACGCATGGTATTGTCTGTAGGCGTCCAACGCCGATACGTCCCCAGCACAAACATTATGTTGATTGCTTTCTGGGATCCCCGCCTTTTTTCTCAAAAGTTTCAAATGGAAATAGATGTCCTGAATTTTAATTGGACCGAAATATTTGATATATTTGAGGTCATAGGTGGTTATTCGCTTGCAAAACCGAATTAACGTGCATGTTATTCGTGTTTAATTTGCCTCTTTCTCATCTATTTGAATTATTTAATTAAATAAAACGAATTATCTGCTATTTAAAGCTCATGAAACTGTGTTCGCGGTCATATTAATTTGTTTTTGAACTTTGTATTGATATTCCTATTGCTGTTGTGTAGTAGGCCCAGTAGTGGTAGTAGTAGATATAGCATCTTCATCATCATTAGCTTTTTTCTCTATTTCTCTTTTCTAGTTGTACCAGTAGAAACACCCCCTGCTATATCATCCGGCATGTTAGTGACCATGGTCATGATAGTGTTTATATCTCTGAGTTGATTAAATGTGTGTGATAATATAAAAGCAAGTGATCCCAAGGCCATATTACTATTCTCGTCATCAATATTAACTATTTCCTATATTTCTCTCTCTCTCTCCTAGCTGTACCAGTAGAAACTTTCCCTGCGATATCAGTCCAGCATGTTGGTCATGACAGTGTATCTCTGAGCTGGTTAGACTGGTATGATAGACTGAGAGCAAGCGATCCAAGAGCTTACCGAGTTCGTATCACCATCAAGTACCGTCGGGTGGAGGTACCAGGAGTACAGGTACTTAACATTGTTGATCAGTTCATGCAAATCCATTCATGAGTCTTCGTAGGACTTGTTGCTGCTAATTTCTTGTTCAAATGCCTACGTTCAGCCATACCAGCATTGTCTCTTCTTTTCGTGCTATTTATAATGTTACACCCTAGCTGCATGCACAATTGAATCCAATTTTAATATTTGCATTGCTCTTGATAATAGCGAAATATAAATACTTGTTTTCTTAAGATAATTGATTTGATAACGTTTTGTCCATCGAATATGTTTTAAATACAGATTTGATATGTCTCAACCATTAGTCAATGTCGTATACCAATATCATGTCAATTTCAAAAGAGTATAATGTTTAGTTTATAGCATTGTGATAATCGAAACCGACAATGAAACAATAGCCAGATAATAAATCGTCATAAATGCTAATAATTATGATAAGAGAACCGATGACAATTTCAAATTTTGAAATTAAAATTTCATGAAGAGGCAAAAGGAAGCGGGAAGGAAAAATCAAAATTCATATAGGCCTAGGCCTATGTCAGTTCCATGTCGGGAAGAAAATATACAGGGATTTTTAGGGGACATACAAAAATCTGAATTTTAGTGTCCATTCCTTCATAACATTTGCCATCCCCCCTCCAAATCCAGAGTACAGATAACTACACGATAGCAGCCGAGGTGCCTACCTACTGGACTGACCATACGATTAGGGGTCTTCAGCCACAGACGGCTTACGAATTCATTGTCGAGTCCGTAAGATTGTCCATGTTTGGCGGCGAAGTCATCGAGGCCCCGAGTGCACCCGTCTATGTCAGGACTGTTTGCGGGGGTAAGAATTGTAATTTTATCTTCTTTTTTTTCATGAGAATTTGTGAATGAAGGGCATCGATATATTATACGTCATTCTATAAAGAATCTCTTGCAAAAAACTTAATGTGGCTGCTGTATCGAAATGGCATATAACTTTTGGTAATCAGTATTAAAATTGCAAAGAAAACAGATGCAATTAGATTGAATTCATAATTTGATTGTTTAGATTGAATAAGTTGAATTATATTAAAAAAATGTATTACTGTAAATGATTTTTGTTCCAAATTTAATTAGATTTTTTTTAAATCGCTATTTAAAACAAAATTATTTGAAAGATCAAGTAGTCCATACCTGTAGCCTATTTAATGGCCCATACTGAAAACAGGTCAATCTCGTGACTTCTAACAAAAACGCAATGATATCGAGATTAATCTCGACCGCGTGAAAGAAATGTAGAACCTGAATCCCTTTTCACGAGTTTCTCTTTGGAAACTAAATGTTTGATCGAAAATGTTTATCTTGAATTCTCAACGAAATCATAGGTCCACCGCCGATTCGGCATCTCCACGTCGAAGCTCCAACGAACAACGCCACGGTCCTTCACATCCACTGGACGATGCCCGCCGACAACGGATGCTCCTCCGACGTGTACGTGGTCGAATACCGACACGAGAACCTCGATCAGTGCGAGGAGACATCGCCTCTCCCAGGCCAGACGAACAGGTTGACGCTCGCTGGGGTGACGACGATGACGCATCTGGTCGTGGCGGCATTACAACCCTACTCTAGTTATACCGTCTTCGTATCGGCTAGAAATCAATTTGGTAGGAGTAGGAAAGTGAACTCCACCAAGAGGACGTCGGAAACAGGTATGTCAAGAGTAAAAGGGCTTATGTGTGGTCCTTTAAAGTCTATGATGGTTGAAGTATTTCAACATTTTCAAGAGCACAACATTTGTGAGTGGGTGGTGCGCGATTACATGTGCTATTTGTTACCCATGCATGTTTATGAATTCGCAATGGCCAAATTTGTTAATATTATCATGTTATTGTGATAAAAATTCTTCATTCGCCTATCAATCATCTCTCTTCGTAATACAATTTCGCTCCATGAATACAGCATGATCTGCGATGTATTAATGCACATTTGAGAAACAAAACCATTATTATGTGATTTGGAACGGTATTTTGAAAATGAAAAACAGCGCACTTAAAAAGACATCAATACAGACACAATGCCTCAAGGTCGAAAAGTACTGCATAATGGTCATACCTTGTCCCGGAAGGCTCTTTAACCTACATAATTTTGAGCATCATTTACTGGCATTATACCAACAAACGGAGCCATCAAACCCTGGCGGATTCAAGGAGAGCCCCCCATGCGCTCGTTTTGAACCAAGCATACTGAAAATACACCAAATATGCACCCGATTAATATCATAACATTTAACTTTATTACTAATTTAGGGCAAGAGATTTTGTTTAGATTTTGCCACCCCCCCCCCATTGTAAAAAGCTTGATCCGCCCCTGTTTGTTAAAGGAGACAGACTGGTGTCACCTAACCGGGTCAAAGAATGACACGCAATATAATTGCACATTATTAGTACGATCACGTGATACCATATCGCTTTTGGATTCGGGGGTTTCCCGTCTGGGTCACGTGGGCATGCTGGTGCAATTTACACAAAGGTACGCGACATGCGGGGAATTAATGCTCTATGAGCTCAGCTTCAAGTGTTTACAAATTATTTGCACACTTGAGAAAGATTAACAGTTCAATTTTATCTTGTTTTGTTTGACTCTTAAATGTAAAACAGATTGGAAAACAGAACAAAATGAAGATTCGTTTGGGGACGTTTGGATCACACGTTCCGAGTTGACTTCGTTTCTTCATAGTTAAACAATAAATGCAGCAACCAAAATCCAAAGGCCACTATTGTTCGTAAAATCATGATTTAGAAAATTGTTTCAGGTAGAAATTATAAAGGACATAAGGAAAGTGATGTGGATAGGCCTATTTAATAAAAAAGGACACTATAATGAAACAATTCTTTAAAAATTCTTCTTCTTAGTATACTTAGGATTACACCGGTCTAGATTTTGAAGAATTCAGTTAAACTGCAGTACCCTCAGCATTCAGTTAAGAGTCAACAAGAAAAACAGATTGTGAAGCATTACAAATATCTTGGTTTTACTTTAAGGCAAGCCCAGATCGATTTCAGCTCAGTTCATTTCATTTCAGTTCAGTCCAATTTGATTTATTGGTCGTGCATAAACATAAAAGTAAAATTGGCATAAAAATCATACTCTGGCCGTTTCCATGAAAATATTTTTTCCATACATGCCATAAAGTGACATGTAGGCCTATGACTTACAATCGCGTGGGAGGTGATTTGATGTTGCAACTTAAAAATGCAAAGTGGACGGGACGAAATGTTGTCATCACTTCAGTCGAAAGTAGAACCTGTACAATACTTGTGGTTTCAGCTTACTAGGTTATTTACAAAAATCTTGTCAGATATTTAAATTAGAAATGACAGAGCAGCAATAATGTTGAGGGCTTCTTTCATAAACAACAGTCTTCATTAATCTTTGTTTGATTTAATGGTATATGGATTACAACGTTTAGTTAATGATTAGACCAAGAGTACATCAGCTTCTATACATGAGACGTTCTTAACTTAACTTATGATGAATCCTTCAGTGGGCATCATCTCACGCTATGGACTATCTTTAGACAATCACTAACTCCTCGCGGTTTTATTTTTAGTCGTGGGACGAAATTTTCATGAGGTAGCGAAATGAAATAGCCGTGATGAAACATTGAATAGAATTTTTGAGCATGAAAGAATCCACCTCAAAAACCTTTATGTAGCTATCTGTCAACATATCTTGTAAAACAAACCTTGAATTGTCAGCACCCATCACCATGTCAACATTGAGATATCCTCTATGACATACCAAGTTCCTCCGAGCGATGAAAAATGGCCCTCATGAAAATTGGTTACCATGGTTTACCTCCAAAATTCGACTTACAAAAAAAGATTGAAGCATGGTTCCCACCGTAAGCATGGTATTAGATTCTACTGAACACCGCTGAACTACATCATTCGACCAATTCATGTATGTGACGATTAACACAAAAATGTGTTAAAATTTTTTCTATTGAAGCATGTCCAATATTCATTTGTTTGTTATTACGAAAGTAGAACAGGTATTGGGGCTCACCCTGGCTAACCATGATGGCTAGTTACAGGAATACGATCCAACCTCTTACGACAATCTTTACAAAAAGTTTAACCCTGAAGGCAATATTTACCATTCAGCAGCAGATTTTATACATTCTGGATTTTGGGAGTCTTTATTATGTACGAGGAAATTGACAGCTACAGGGAATTAAGATGTTATCCAAACTAACCTCCATGACACCAATTTATACGATGATGAGACATTTTTGAAATTCAACATACTTTAGGAGCTAAACTTAACTCAGTCTGAACTGTTGAACTTACTGTAGTGTAGATGATTTAAGGAAATAAGTTAAAGACACCAATAAACAATACGAAACAAAACTGATTATCCTGAATTTTCTTTTGTCACTACAATAGATGAACTTCTATGTTTAGGGAGAAGTATTTATTTACTGTGGTTCGTGTACATTAAGAATACAAACTAAGCATCACTTCTCAGAGTAGTCCTCTCCCTTATCATTTATTTAGGAGACAAGGTCGCCCAGTGGTAGAGAAGTGATCTCTTAACCTGAAGGACCCAGGTTCCAAACCAAATCAACGCGCTAGTGCTCTTTGGTTACGCAGTTATCATCCTTGTCATGTCAGTTTACTTCTATTAAGATATACAGCCAAAGCTCACTTCCCTATTAATCAGAAGAATACAGCAAAAACAGTGGATACATTTATTTGTCAGGGGCAATCAATGTTTTTCAATTTCAATTTCAATTTATTCATTTATTTATTCTTGTATTTCAGTTCCTTCAGATATACCCCTCAACATCTACCACAACTTCCAGAGCCAAAACTCCCTCAAGCTAACGTGGGATCCACCCGCCTGCGGTTGGCGTGGTGGCCACATCGTGACCTACGCCTACATGCTCATCGACATCAACACCGACAGCGTCATCCACAGGGGAAGCACTCGAAGGGAGTTCGTCGTCCTCACCGGTGTCGATTCTCTTCAGAGGTACAAGTTCTTGGTGGCGGCCTCCACGCAGCGAGGTGTCGGTCCCTTCGCGGTATCCGACATTCCCGTGTCACCCGACATCTTGCATCGTAAGTCCATCTATCTTAACGTCTGGTGAATGTAGGTGACCGATAGTCATTCTTTGGTAATCAGGACCATGTGTATGGAGAGCACCCGGAAGGACAGAGACACGTGCGACAGCGGGCTGGGTTTTTTGACAGATGAAAGAAAAGATGAGGGGGAAAACATTTGAAAAAGGATAGCATTTACATAATTGAAATAATACATTAGGAAGTGATATAACGCTAACCCCCTAAACAGAACTTAAAATGAAGTGAACGGGTAGACAACGCGGAAATTAAGATAACATAAGTTCGAGGAAAATTTGATTGATTTGATCCTATGTTGGTATTTATGTTAACTAAAACAATCAAGCATGGTTTCGGATCGGCCCACTTCTATTCCAGGTAATGCAATCATATAACTTTCTATCTTTATCACTTTCCATTGCTACGAAATACGATGGTCATGGCAGGAAGTAGGTTTTAAAGAGAGAGATGTGAATTAATATTTCGTTGATCTCAACTCGTCAAGGCTTTTTTCCAAGCATTGAAATCCCAATCTCACCGTCGTCTCTCTCATTGTCTGGCTATGAGCAATGAACTTCAACCCTTCCTTCTGTCTTCGTCTCCGCAAACCTCCAAATCATTCGAGGAAATGAAAAATTGGTTTGATTTGATAGATAAAAGATGTCTGACCGTAAGGGGGGGGGGGTGACTTCCCAAATGAGCGATATGACCAAGCTCAAGTCTAGCCAGTGATGCATGGGACGGGTACTATATTATGACAGCTCTCCCGTGGACTAAAATAATGTCTCGTTTATTTTATAGATTTTATTTTCGTTTTGATTTCACCAATTGCCAGGATGGATGTGTACGCGTAGTTTAATCTAATACCCAGAAGCATTGAAACCCAAGTACTTTGCTTCTCTAACAACATGAATCATTTAAATAAAATCACAGAGATTTTTTTAAAATGTAGAGACATTCGAAACCGATTTTTAAAGATAGGTATATTGATTACAAACTCAAGCATTTTGTCATTATACATAAGGTTTGTCATGTTAAATATTGGACCTATGCCTTCAGTGGGTACTCTTTTCAAGGTGAACCATTTAACTGTGCATCACAAACTCTAACAAAGGTGTTTAACAACAGCCATGTCTCTAAACAACTCATTATTGAAAGACCGTCACATTATCAACGGTGAGTCTACCAACCACAACACATTTAGGAGGGTTGTATTAATAAAATCGTGCGGTGACCCCGACTTGCACTTTTGGAGTCCACATCAACAAAATTGTTCCGTGATTAAGAATGAATCAGGAGACACGATCCTTCCCTTGCTGCAAATTCATTACGGTTTTTTTGTGAAAAAAAATCATACTGTCTTTGGCAGACACACAGTCCCTGTGATCTCCCCTCAAAACTTCTCTTAACAAATAGGAGAGTTAGAGGGTTATAAATGAATGATTATTATAATATATCTGTAAGCCACGTCCCGTGTTCAGCGGTGAGCTAAAAGTGTTTCCGATACCTATAGGATAGTAGAATGTTAATTGATTTGTTAACCTTAACAGAAGTATTAAGCCTAAGTAATTGCCATGCTAGGTGACTTCAAATTGCTTTTGAAGAATAGTCTGGTTCGTTTTAAATAGATCTGAACAAGACGACTTAGACGTTATATTAAAGCAGCGACAAATCCTCATAGACAGATTATCTTTTGCAGTTAAATCCCGTTGCACTATTATGACGTTTCATGAAAAAGAGGCAACCGGTCTTTTTATTTGGATTGGGATTATGGAAATCGAGACCAATTTAATCGAATAACTGTGTCGGATTTTCCGATGTGTTGTGTATGAAGGACATAACATAATGATATGAAAGCAGAATAATACCCCATCGAGAGACTAATTCTCAGAGAAAGACGGGATCTTCGCTGTCTCTTTTCCGCATGTTAAGTATTATTATTCTTTTCAGAAGCCCTATCAAGCACAAAGTGAAGAAAGAAAAGAAATCTGTTTAACTCTCTCACTGAGGAATGTCAAAATACCGAACGCACTTTGTAATGATAAATCCGGTAATAATTGTGAAACTTTTCAACCCGTTTGTTCACATGCAACCCCACCTCCAGTACCCCAAGTTGACTTCTCCAACCTCAATGTATATTCGACTCTGATAAAAAGTCAGAAACCGGGAACATTTTAATCATACCCCAGATAAAGTGACTCACACGCATGAAAAGTGCGATTTCAGTTTTATGCCGTTACCAAGGCAACTGTTTAGCCGTCCTCTCTTTATTATCGTCGAGAGGAACTTGTGCTTCCTGATAAAGAAGGGTAATAGTGAACATTGGGATAAAACAAAAATCTTTAAGTAAAGCTCAGTATGTGTTCTGTACAAAGAAAGAGCAACGGCAATTCTGTGATTAAAACGATGTTAATAAATTATCATGTGCCAAATATCAGTTTGCTTTTTTTTAAAGTCACAAAGTACTTTTACCATTTGTATTAAATGCATAGACAAATATATACTAAAATTTATTTAAAATTGGCACAAAATAAAGTCTTGTCCTCGACCTTTTCCCTATCGTAATCGAGCACGTGTTCTGATTGCGATGGGCATGTCGAATAGGATAGCGTGAGATCATAACTTTGCATCGAAAGATTTCCTGAAAATAAAATAAATAGGACAGCTAAGGAAATTAAGGAGGTCAGGGCAAACGTTCCGTTTGATTTGAAATAGCTGACACCCTTTTCCGCCACTACTTTATTTTGATGCGCCAGACAGCTCTTTGAATTATCTACTTATAAATTCATTTCGATTTCTTTAAAAAGCGCGTCTTGTAAGTGTCTCCGATGTCAGCTCTAATAACTTGCTCGTCTCACGACTCTTTGATCAGTTGAGTAATATCATGATATTTGCATATGCTGTCATTCTCTAATATAATGTAGACATCGTCATGGATATCATGATAGATGCACAAACTATCCCATAAATGGAAGAGAAGATACTACACACGGAGGATTAGAGTTTTGAGAAAGGGATTCAGGATTACACTTGAAAGACTTCTCAAACAGGGGGATAAGGCTAATGAGAAAGGGACACTATGAAAAATTGACTACACGACCTTACTCAGTGGAGGAGATTAAAAAGTCTGAGAATCTAATTTAAGATGAATTTAGGTTATTCCTAAAGTGTCTATGATCAAGCTCCCAAGTGGGGAAGGGGCAGCGTCACCCTTTAACTAAGCGATGACAACGTTACAACTGCAAGTAGACTACTTTGTATCTTTCACGACTTTGTATAACCCAGTTCCAACATAATAGGCCAATTATAAACTTTATGAACCGCTTTCGTCTTGATCGGTCCCTAGGAAATTGATGTAATAAAACATTCACCATGTCGATTACATTTTTTTTTCTTTTTCGTAGCTTAAACATTTAACATGAAATGTGACAAATTTAGTTGTTTTTTTTTGTTTTATTTTTGTTTTTACATACAATCTATTTATTCTCGAGTATTCAAATAATTTTTGTTGGGAGAACGGGAAGTACCTCAATCAATCCTTTGTCATCTGAAACATATTTTAGCTACAACTTCAAGGCTACCCTTCGTATGACTCACAAGAGCTGCCCCCAGACTAACTTACGTCACAATTATCACACACACATCATCAGCAAAAAGAGCTTCGACGGTTGCGCACTAATCTCTTAAATGATCTAATTAGAGAAAAGTAGGCCGAAGATAAGACAGATATGTGGTTCATGAAACAAACTGTAACATTCCTTAGAATAGGTAAAGCTCTCATGTAACGCCTGTATTGAATGTCATCAAGTTGTGTGGGTAGAAATTAAAAATGCGTGCATCGCTCTCAGCCAGGAGTCCTTGTCACTGTTAAAAGTTTTGTACCTCTATTATGGTTTCTCATTTTAAAACGATTGATGAGCCGAACAATGACAATTATATCGAGACCATTACATCAATCCGTATCGCAAAATAAAATATGTTCTCGAAGGGATGTTTATGTAGCCAAAATGGTGGCAGCGGTATTGAGGTGCCGAAGGTTATAAATGATTTCGGAAGATATACTTACTATATATTTTCTACAACTAATGTCACAAAATGTAAGTCTCAATAAACTTTAATGACTTAACTTTGTGAAAATGATAATCACAAAATACACACGCTTACATTATCTTGTCAATACAAAATTTGTGTCTGGAACTCAGCGGTAATATTGCAAATCTGTGACAGGGGTTGCCTTTTCGTTTCGGTTGTGATAACTTGGGATTAAAGCTCAGTGTTCCCAAATGTCTTCAATTGTAACTGACTGGGTTTGTGTTTAATTGGCTGCTGTTTTGCCCTGACTTATATTGAGTGGCAAGGCAGTCATCTGACACAGTCAAGGGCTGACAGGGAACATACCCAAGACTGACCGGACGTAATAAGGTTGAATGTCGATGAAATATAACCCGCATGTGTTGCCCTATGTATACCTTGAAAGGAAATAACAAAGTCCCTGCATGTCCCATATATCATATATCATTTTTATATCACATGTTCAAGAGCAGATATTCGAGTTGAAAACGACAGATTAGGTCATTATGGTTTCTTAAGACATAAGTAAACCACAATATGTCTTTTGTTTGTAAAGGTCTTGAAGTCTTAAATCGCTTTAGCAGCCTTGATGTCGAAGTATTTAGTCCTTCCCACCTAATTAATTTCCCAATTCCAGCCATAATTGGTTCAGATCTGCCGAAATACCCCGTGACTAAAAAGGTCGACTTTCATTTCAATGCTCACTAGACCTAAGCAGGATTTGAAGGAGAGAGGCAATTGGCCAGCGCCCTTACATTTTTCGAAGGGTTTTTGCTGGAAAGTTGTCTCCGCTTGGGCTAGGATCCAGGCTCCGACCACATTTTGTGACAAATCCCTTCCCCGGAAACGCTCCATTATTGTCACCTCTCAACATAATGCTTCAAACTGTTGATACATTAATAAAGCCTGCGCGCTGCTACCTCTGCCAACTAGATTATAACTCTATCATTGTATAAACTGACATACCCTGGTATAACTTGCAAATATCAGTCGGTGAAGTTGAAGGACGATATGTTATAAAACGCATTATATTCAAAGCTTTACTCAATTGTTCTACAGGTAGTTGGTACGTGATCCATTTATACACTTCCTATGTTACTATATTGCCACTTTTTTTCGTTATCAGTTTTGTAATCAAGTTTTTCTTAATACCAAGTGCTGTATTTTTAACCTTCGTCATTTTCATTTTTGTTTCCCCTTTCCCCTTCATTCTTTCTACATATACATTTCCTTCCTCTCTCTCCCTCTACCCCCCCTCTCTCTCTCTCTCTCTCTCTCTCTTTCTCTTTTTACACCATTGCCCAACCCTCTGCCCCCTCTTTCCCCTCTCTCTGTGTTTCTTTCTCTCTCTCGTTTGTCCACTCCTCTATCCTCTCTCCCTTCCTCTTTATTTCCTTTCTACTATACCTTTCCACTCCCCTCTCCTCCTCTTTACCATTTTCTCTCCTGTAGTATGTGGAATGGCACAGGAGCGGACAGCTCGTATCAGTACGGGGATGCGAGCCCCTAGGGGCGCGGCGCCATGGATGGCACAACTCTGGAACGTACAATCAGGTCGTATGTTCTGTGCTGGTAGCATCATCAACGAGTATTGGATCATCACTGCAGCCCATTGCGTAGAGGTAATCTTCATTTAAATATGCTGTATTCAATATCCTAACATGATTAGTGCGTATTGTGTTCTAAATGATATCCCATATCGACCGAGCCCATCGTTAAATTGAAAGCGTTTGCAAGGGGAAAGTCGTAAGTCCTGTCTTGTAGGTGCATTCAGGAGATTGGGGTAGGATCCCACACCTCCTTGTCTCACCTTTCCTCTAAAACTTAAAGTTATGAGGTGTAAAGTTGAAGCAATGTTAAAGAAGACCCATTAGCAGGATTCTTTAAGCTACTGTTGAGGGAAATGGTCTCTTTCTCCTTTATATATATGATGACTACGATAATAGATTATAATGAATAATATTTCAACCTTTCATTGGGAACAAACCCAAAATTTCCTTAACCGTGATAACCCTTTCGTGAAAGTGATGTGCTGGTTGCTTCAGCAGCCTAGATGAATTTTGCTCAACTGTTTTTGGATGTGCCCTGCTAATATCCTACGTGCATTAACTGTTATTCTATTATTCTGAAATAGTTAAGAAATGGTGTTAATTATGTATAAATATTGGATATTCAAGGATTTCATTCCTCTTATTTATTGTTGTCATATTTTTTCTAGGCCCAATCGCACTCGGCTTCGACTCTCAAAATCCAGCTCGGCGACTACGACAGGCTGATGCCTGAGACACATCAACGCGCTTACGATGTCGCTGAGATCGTCGTTCACGAGGGCTCTCAGGTTCAGCTAGATCACGACATAGCTCTCATTAAACTTAGTGAACGCATCGAGTTCAATAACTACGTCAGACCCATCTGTTTTCCCACAACCAAGCTTGCCAAGTCTTTTCTCAAGGTAAGGTTTGTCAAAATGATCTCAGGTGAATCAGTAGATTAGAAGTTAATAACAAAATTACCTACTTTACTAACTTTCAGAATTTTGTGGAAGTTAGTCCACATAATCCAACGGATTCAAGAAAAGAAGATAAGTCATATTTGTATTACATCATGCTAATGATGCTATGATTACATATATTACATCAGTAGTCATAACTGCACAATATCTCCTTCCCCGGGAGTGGGGTGGGATGACTGACGTCTTTTGGCCAAATAAAAGAATTTCTAATTTTCGTTGGTTTTTGCCAGCAACAAATAAAGTTATGCCACATCCTGAGTGAAAATACGATTAAGTAAATGTGCTACATGATGACAAAAATTACAAAGAGACATCCTCGATGCTTGAATATTAATTTCGGGAACAGGGGGAGGGAATGGGACGGGAGAGGGGGCGGGGGTGGCAGCCTTGTATTATTCTTCCAAACGCACATCGATGTACCGTTTTGCATCCTTTCACGACTATTTTCTTCACTCTCTTTTTCATTTTCAGAGTGGCAGTTACGGTTCGGTGGCAGGATGGGGACGTAAAGGGGACAACATGGATTACCCTCGTTATCTCAACCAGGTTTTCGTTCCTGTCGTCGAGAGAAAAACGTGCCGGCGAGCCACGAGCTACGATTTCACTTCCAACATGTTCTGCGCAGGGTTCCGAGAAGCGAACCGAGGCGATGCCTGTGAGGGGGACAGTGGAGCACCCTTTAGTATGCAACACGCCAATGGTCGATGGTATATACTTGGTACGGTCAGTTGGGGTGATGCTTGCGATGACCAGGACAAATACGGCTATTACACACGACTGCATAGGTATACCTCGTGGATAAAACGTCACACTAGAGTCACCACAGAGTGATCTGATGGCATGTTGAGAAGGGAGGCAGAAAAACGAACAAAGAAAACTACTTTCTCTCTTCTCTCCGATAAATTTATATATATATATATATACTTTCGACCAAATATGACCAGACAAACGAAATATTAACATGACATCTAAGATTTTTTTATCGTGAATATCAATTGCCTTATTTTGCCATTAGCTCTCTCATTTTACATTGCTGGACTATTCTACTCGCACAACAGACGAAGCAGAGAGCGTGCACATATTTCTTTATAATGACGCCTACAATGTTGGATTGCTATATATTTGTCATCAGTTGAAATGAGATCATTGCTAAACAATCGTGACAACCGTGATGATGAAGGCGGATTCAATATAAAGAACGTCGGGAAGTGAAAAGACCAGTATACCTCGGTGGATTGAACAACTCTTGGAAGTAAATTCATATAAACATCAAAATTGAAGACACACAATATTTCTAATGAGACGTTTTGACCCTAGCTGTAGGCACAGAGAGGACGGACACTCTTCACCAATGGTCATTGTTTCCTCTATTTTAGCATGAAACATTAGGAAATATGACATCAGAGGAAGTTTTTCCTGGACATTAATTAAATGGAAACAAAATGTAAGATGTCGTAGTTCTAAATCTTCGAACATCGTCGTAAAGTTTCATGGTTGAATTATGGAAGTGACAATAAACTTGTGAGAGTTACCATAAAATTGCTAATCCGCATGGACGCTAACGATGAAAGCAAGTACATACACACAAACTTATTGTGGTATTCCAATGGAAAATAGGCTCAAGAAACTTTATGTTATGAGGTGCTCTTCTTCCCGTTGGTGTATTTCATAAACACCAGCTTTTTCATGTGTAAATAAAATGTTATTTATTTTGACAGCCTTTCAAGATTTTAACCATTCTATGTGAATAATTATATTCTATCATGTGACATTGACATGAAGTCAAATATGTATATAATGTTTTTTTTAAATGATTTGTTTGGTATATAAAAAAAGCCCCTTGTGCCTTGCGTAGTGCATTTGTAAAACAGGGATCGGGCTTTTTTGCTTCTTTAAAACAAATAATAGCACATGATAATTATGTCTGAATATTCCTTTCCACCCTCTAACAGGGGGGAAATATTGAAATATATTTCTTATAAAAGGTTTCCACAATGCACAATACAATGAAATGAAACAGCTTATTTGCTTTTAGATTTTCAAATTTCGCTCTGCGCTCAGGGAAGGGGAGGGGGGTGACTTTCAATACACCCCTGGTCGTTTATTTTCTGTTTATATGATGTTGATGCTCGATTTATAAACTAACAACAATCAGGGTTGAAGTACATGTATCTCTAAAATCAGCTTGAAATCATCATCGTTTTCTAAAGTTTATAATTGCATATTGAGGTGTATCTCATTGGGGGTATGGGGAATATAGGTCACATATTTATCTGGGGGAAGTAGTTTTGTTTATAATCATGATAACGAGTATACAACTGAATATGGTCCAAATATAAGTGGAGACATTTAGTCTGAAGGTTAAAATAAGGTATCATTTCTTTTTACAGAATCAACTAGAGTTCATGTCAATTGAAGGAACTTTCACAATACTTCGATTCATTATAGGAAATGTACAGTTATTTCAGCTACAGTACTAAATGAACGTTAAATTGTATTATATTTTAATGAATTAATAGACTTCAAGATCACAAAGTGACCCTCTGTATTAACATGTTATATACTATAAATGAAATATTTGGTTTGACCAGAGAGGGTATGCCTGGTTTGACTAAGACGTATATCGAAGTAATGATGTTACTTAAATGTATTCATCTAGTTGAGAACAAGAACAGAGTTTCAAAGCTTCACGGTGGCAGTAAATACATGTATTTCTATTTTTGCTTTTTGAAGGTACATTCATATGGAGACCTTCATTTTTTTTTGAGCTATTTAATTTTGACATGAAACCATTTACATGTCTTCGTATAACTATACTCTGAATATTCAGCTTGAAACTACAGATGAAATCGGTGCTACTCTTTTACAGTTCTTTCTGCTTATATTCATTTTCTGTACCAGAGAACACGAATAACAGACAAACACAACAAATTTTGTATTTCATACTGGGTTATTACAAGGAAGAGATGGTGCAAACATTTTCTTGGGAAGATGTCCCTTGTGCTTGCAGAATTATTATCATAAAACACATTGTTGTCTGGGAAATAGACGGATGCCAGCATTTTGCACTAATTTGTCCAAAGAAAGACATAAGACTTGACATGGAAAATCTCCGGTACTAAAATTAGAATTACGGTCGCTGCGTGACATCGATATTTGACGGGAAATCAGAAGGACGTCGACTGTTAAAAATCGTTTGAATGGCATTCATGTTACTTTGGACACATTTTTGGTACATTTATTTTCCTAGAGCGTGTCCAGCGATGGGGGAGGGGAAGGGGGTGAGCAACTGAGCATCGATATTGCTATGCAAGTATAATGCTAAATGATAAGACCATCTAGTGGTACGAAGATGAGGTAGGGGAGCAATCGTGTTTTAACGTTCCCTGGCCCCGTTTAGCTTCTTCCCCGACCTTTTAAAAAAAAAAATTTTATCGCCATTCGATGGGGGTTTCCATATGCCCCTTAAGCTTCTCAACTCCCCCTCCAGTCTTCTAGTGAATGCTAGCTTGGGCAACTTCGCGATCTCTAACTGATAATGGGTCAGTCGAGAAGACTGTTTGATGGATAGATCTTGTCTGGAGGTTATATGTTAGAGGTAAGGAAACACAATGGGCAAAGAGTCTCGGTTCTCTCTCGTCACTCAGAAATACCTTCATCCTGTGCGGGAGGCTCTCCGACAAACTCAATTACAAGGTGACGAGGATTGCAGAGCGAAACCTAGGAAAAGAGGACACGAGTTTGCCTTCCGCTTGTGCTGCTTTTGCAGGAAGGGGGAGGGGGGTGGAGGTCGAAGGATCTTTATGGGGAAGATAGTTTACCATCGAAACAATTAAAAGGGATAAACTTATTGTTCTCCTCTAGTATTTTGTCATTCTGGGTTTTTTTAATACCTTAAGTATTACTTTTGTCCAAATCAATTCCTGATTTTTTCCTTTGATTTTAGTTGAATATCTGCCTCATTCTTAATTATGTGCATACAGTTCAACTGTCGCTTTCCCTTATTCGATAGGGAAAACTATCTTGGACCGAAAAAATTATGTGAAATATTTAAAATGCTTCAACCAGTTTAAAGTGATGATGTATGTGACAGGATGTCTGTATTGAAGCCTAATGAAAATTTCGTTCAAAAAGTAATTTACATTCAAGGAAATTTCGTGCCCGATATTAATGATAGTGTCACTGAAACCCATAACGGTATGAAATCACGGTAGCGCCAGCTATAATGTTACTCGTTCAGCGTTTTTAGTCTTGTGTAAAATATTTTTTATCAAATGCTATACAGGTCTTTTTATTGCTGAAGATAAGTGTAAGGTGTCTTTTTATTTATATTTGAGCTTTAGGGAAAATATACCAATAATTTATTAAATAAATTTTAAAAAAAGAGATCTTTTGTCATTGTTTTTTATGTTTGGTCGTTCCATGATATTGTGAGAGAAAAAAAGAAAAGAAATTAGAGAAAGAAAGAAAACAAAAGAGAGCGAAATAGAGAGAGAGAGG
>BEXV01000160.1:242690-253343 GCA_003118195.1 Hemicentrotus pulcherrimus | reverse complement strand
CCCCCCCCCCCCCTCCATACCCCAAAGTCTTAGATCAGGAGAAAAACTTTTGGTTTGTTTTGGCATCAGGTCTCGGAAAGAAAAACTCGGGCAAAATATCCGAATAAGGAAAAAAAAATGAGATTAAATGAATCAAAGACAAGGGCTGATGTTGAAATGCTTCAACGTATTTTTTCAACCTTCTTAATCTTACAAATTTCCGTTCAAAGATTAAAGGGATTTGCATATGCCATTCTCTGAGGTATTGAAATATCGGGGAGATTGGAATAAAGATGAATCTTACGTTCGTTTTTCGTTTCATTGGTTCTCCCTCTCTCTCTCTCTCTCTCTCTTTCTCTATTATGTCTACTACCTCTTATCCTTCGTGCAATCACAAGCTACGGTGATACTAATAACCTTTAAATATTTTTTGTAAAATAAACCCATATACATATTTGTTGAGTAGTTTTCACACACTTAAATAAATAGGCATCAAGTCCTAGCTCTAAAACTGAACATAATATAAATCCCAATTCCGGCCATAACCCTAAAACTAATCCTATACCTTCGACGATTTTAAGCCCGGTTTAGTGATCGCTATAGAAAATGTCGCATTGGGTCGTAGTCTGTAAAATATGTGTTCATACCTTGCCTCGCTCGTTGTCATGCTCAAATCCTTCGATTTCGATGATATCGTCAACATCTTGCATTTCATCCTGACGAGTGGAACAGTGTGCTTCGAGAACCCGTACAGTGGTCGGTAAGGGATTAGCGTTCATCAGTTCGATTGTCCCTTCGTACTCGACATCGTCCAAACGGGGATCTAAACAAGCAAACCAAAAGCAACAACAACGTGGAGGAATAGTGGCATTGTGGTTCATTTACGTGACTCTTAGCCCAAGGTTTGAGGGTTCTAATCCCGGCCTGGCTCTGACGTCATTTGACAAGACATTAATTTACATTTGACACTCTCTACTCGGGTGTAAATAAGTACCTGGCGATTGATTGAGGGGGTAATAACATTGTATGGCCAGCATAGAGAGCAGTATCATCATTGGTGTGGCTGTATACTCCGGGTAAACAAGACCAAATTATAGTTAACATCACCATTATTATTATCATTATCATCATTAATATACAATTCCAAAGGATGAACGGGATCGTGAAGTTTTCCGGAAATCAACCTCTTTTAATTTCAGTTAGGGCCTACTCTGTTCACCACCTTTAAAAATGTTTGAAATGTACAAACCAATTACATTTTAACATTCCTGTCTGTTTGTGCAATTCAGTTACGTCAGGAAAGATTACATGTAAGTATTAATTTAACAGTTAATTCAAATATTTAATTCATTTACGTTTGACATGAACTCCAATATGGATCAATATCACATGTGTTACATTTCATGAACTCATAAAATCAACTTTGCAAACCATATCATAAACGATAGATTTGTTGTCTCTCTAATTGGAAAAATTCTTTGGCCCACCTACGTTGGTTTTGGATGATTGAACATGAAATTAAGCATTCCTTAAATCCATCTACTGAAAATATTTCGTAATTAGGAACTGTAGTCAAATAACATAAGTTATAAATATTTGTTGTTTACATATACATGTAACTGCACATCCGTGTCAACAAAGTGATGATATCATCTGCAGAATTTGATGAAATAATAATGTCATTATTAGGTCGGGGCTAATGCGCAGGAGTAAACCGGATAGTAATACAAAAATAACTTAAACGTGGTTATCAGGGTAAAAGCAAATAAGAATATATATTTTTAATGTTTGTCAAATTAAGAGAAAACAGGAGAAGTGAATTCTTTATCAACACAAATCCAAAAGGCGTTTCAGTGTTGTTCTTTTGGCATGCTGCAATTTTTCTATTCATGTAGGGTTAATTTCAAGACTCACATTAACTAAGGCATGATCGGTATTAATGTGATTTGATTAGGTGCTGTGTAAATACTTGTAAAGTAGATATAAACGTTGCCTCCTCCCTTTCGTCAAATGTATGGTGTATTTTTTCAGATATTGTATTTTTCAGATTATCTTCTAAATGCCCTACAAACTGAAATTAACATGGATTTTGAAGTTAATTCCCCTTTGAACTTAGGCCATGATGTGCGATGTCATATCTGAAGAACCCTTCCTTTTGTTGAATGTAGAAATTATTCTACAGATCTCCCTTTCTGCATTCTATTGATAAAACAGACACTGTCCTTCAATAACTCGCCTTGTGAAACTAGTAATGTCTTCTTCCTCATATGAAAATTGTATGAAGGAAATCGATATTAAAGGGTTATACAAACAAATGGACAGTAATTCTCCCTGTATGAAATCCCGGAAACAAGACCTCATTGGCACCTGTACAGGTTGTAGATTCTTCGTGATCATGATTTGATTAGTGTTATCCTTTACCTGACTTTGTTAATGACTTATTGTTATTGTTAATTAAACTATTGTTTTCCGGGGGGGGGGCTTAGATTTAGTCGGTAAACAGGATTTCCCGTGTAAGTATTGAGAATGTTACTTAGCATTTGGAGGAAATATGACATCACATATAATATGTGAAGAAAAAGACTACTTCCTCGTTTGAGAAATTACATGCCCTTATCATTATATTGCATAGTTTAGGTCGAGTTTTTGTCGACTAGAATTCAAAAATGATTTGATCGTAGACGCGAGTTTGAAGAAAGAAACGAAACTTTGATAGATGTCCATTGAAACAGAGCATAACACGTTTTCTTTGTCAATGTACTCAATAGTATCTTATCAATCAGTCAATAGTATCATATCAACATGAAGACTATAATTTGAGATTAATATTAAAAAATGAAAATAAAGCAATACGAAATCTATATTCATGGGTGTTTGAACGGGATATAAAAATAGGTATGCTCCTTAAATGATGGCATATCGTTTCTTCCTATATGTAATTTTGAACTTGATTTAACTTTAAAAAACGCAACGTTATTTGTATAAACCCTCTGACTACATATGTCATTTATCTCTTTATGAACTGTTAAAAAAAATCATCTGAGATGACTATGAACGAGTTTTATTTAGAAGATATTGTTAGATATTAAATCACTAAGTTACTTGGTCTGTTTCAAATGTTAACAATCAAGACTTTTATTCTAGCTCGATTTCTTCTGCCTCGTATTTGAGTTTATACCAAACAATTTCATTAAAGAGAAAATATAATTTAATTCGCCGTATGTCATCTTTATTCTTTATTTTTTTTTCTTCTTAACAGTCCATTGTATGCGCCTTATTTTCTATTCACATGCCCTACAATCCGTAGTCGTATCCCCTTTTTGAAGTTTTAAGGAGATATATTAAAAAAGATCTCACCTTTCCTCATTAAATATTCTTTTACTACCCCTTGCCAAGGTATTATGTAATTTTCATATAATTCAATTCAGGAGTCTTGATTTATGTTTCATATGATATTTTACATTTTTAAAGAAGTTTTATCAAACGTCGTAGTCGTCGTCGTTGTCCTGTGGATCACGACTGGCCCGTTGTGACCCTGTTGATGGTGGTTCTCTATAGTGGTCTACCTTGAGCCATACGATAAGCTAAGACAGAAGACGGATAGACAAGATTGTTGTCTACTTCCTTCGGTCCATCTAATTTTTCCTCGTCTCATTTGGCTTTCAGTGCATCCTCGCAAAATGAGCTTTACAATGTTATCGCCACTCCGTCTACATTATGTGGTCAAAGTATTTACATTTACCAGGGATCCCTGCATTTACCATATTCATTTTTTGAGCGAAGTAAAATCTTTTAAAATACGTTTGTATCAAACATCTCCTATTAAATCTCAAGGCTTTATTTTCATACATGGACATCGATGAGAGGTTTGTTTTGGAGAGCTTGTCCTTTATTTGATACCTGTAAAGTGTTCACATTTGGAAAGTGCTTTAAGTGCCCTACTTCTTGTAAGTGTATCCTGTACTCCAGGTATTCAAAGTGGTCTGATCACTTTTCTTCGTGCTATATGTAGTTCCACAAATAATAATATCACGTATTCATGCCTCGACATAGCACCAATACAGAGCAGAAACGACAAAACACAAAGAAAAAAAAACAAGCATTATGGAATGGTAATCATTTATGATTAAAGTGGTGTAGATTCAAACTTAAAGGCTGGATTCACACAGCACAAATTATAGGTATTTACATACAAAGGAGTGTGAATAACTTTCGTCACCGTCCATACTGACCCATAAGTAAACTTATAGGTTCAAACCTATACAAAAAAGACCACCACAGGGAGACACAAAGAGTGGTATATATTGACAGCTTAACTTTTAATTAACCAAAGTTTTAATGAGAAACATAATTTCAAGGGATTAAATGTGGTCTTTAGAGACAGGTAATCTCTCTATACACAGGTGGACGTTGAAGAAGATTTAAATGTATATAGAAATACATTACAGTACAAAATAGCTGGGTCAAATTAAAAGTAAACCTTAGAGTTATTGCTAGTTATGGCTGTTAACCATGCATGGCATTTTTGTCTTTCTTGCAGGGCGTGGACAGTACTGCCTACTGGGCCTACTAAAAATTGCAACACATCAACACACGCACACGCACACGCACACACACACACACACTCACTCACACGCACAACCATTATCAAAAAGTGCTTTCATTTCTTGTGAAACAGAAAGTGTTGTTTTTGAAGGAGAGAACTTGGTTATCCTTGTAATGATTCAAGTGGGCTCTCATTTAAAGTACTTCCTCTACAGATTTGTTTCAGACAGATATATTTTATAATCAGTTTGACAAGTTGAACAAAAGATTGCTGTACCTGTGATTCCATGCAGTTTTCATGGATACTGAAGAAGAAGAATAAAAATTACTATTAGCTCTGTTCACAAAACTTGAACCAAAAGGAATGTATAAACAGAGCGATAACACTACCCTCACAAAATAAGATTTACACTGGTTGTATTACCATAACAACCTTTGGGTTTTCTGTATCATTACATGTCCTTATGGCTGACGTGCATTTCCTCCAAAGAGAAGGTTGAATACGTTCCACGTGCTTGCATTTTGAAATCGTCAATATAGAAGTTGTTGGAAATAGCAAAACGAGAATAATATATTTTTGTCTTGTGAATCATCAAAATGATGGCAAATTGACCCAGACTTGCTAAAAAAAAGTCAGGATAATTCTAAACACTACAGACAGATATGGGTACATGAGACATGAACAATGGTCCAGAGTTTTGATTTAATTTGTATCGGTATTTAGAATTATGAGGGCATTTCCAGTGTAATCCTTTCAAAGCTACTCGGCCATTCCCCTACTTTGGAATTAAAAAGAAAAAGGAATAAGCTCACAAATAATGTTATTCTTTTTATCAGAACTAAAGTTGTCTTTCATGCCCTGATACACTCGGTATATAGTAATGGCGAATTAACAAAACAAATATATATTCACCTAGCGGGAGTATCTCGTACTTCTGCTCAGCATGTATTGGTAGCCGGAGTTCTGTTCCTTTTGTTGTAGTCGCATGGACGATAGGGTTGTCATAGATGAAATGAAGCAAGAGAACGTCATCTTTCTTGAGTGTAGTATTTGAACCAGGAACCACAAACGACTCGGAAAGTGTAATAGGTTGAGGTAATTTCATCTCAAAAAGGAACTGTGATAGATAACCGTCTCTTTCATGAGGTTGTAAGTCCAGGCTAAGTTTTCGAGGGAAGTTTTCTGGACCATGTTTCTGGACGCTAGGTTCAACAACAGGTGTAGGAGTTGGTCGAGGTGGACGAAAGCGTTTCTCAGGCCGAGGAGGTGTCGGAGGCTTCTCGCTGTTGATCGGACAAGGCGGTGCAATGTTCCAATATTCTTTTGAACTAGGTGTAGCTGGAAGCCTTTGGATTCCCACATATGCAGACATTGTGATGGGTTTTATATAGTCTAGGTATCGCAAGCGTTATCTTTGGATCTCACTACAATTCCAGCTGGAGTACCAATGCTGTCGGACTACATGTACAATACATCATTGTCCTAGATAGGAATAAAGTAGGAATACCAGAATAACATTAACAGCGGATGTATTCTAGCAGGTCATTCCACGGTCATCATAGCTATTGCTGTGTATATCATCTATCATGATAGGAATAACATTTGATTCCATGCTATATTACACATCATCAACATTTGTAGAACTCGAAAGGCCTTCACTTCTGATGTCCAGATACACTGCGTATCTGCCAGTATTGTGTCATCCCTTCTCCCAACACGTAATATTTTGCATCCAGTTGTTCAGCAAAACGGGCAAGCTCACCGTATTTCACTAAACCATTAATCAAAGTTAATCAACATTGTTTTGATTTGCTTTCAAAGTCAATAAGAGGTTAGCTAATCTAGATTCCTTAAATTATCAGATATGCACACTTTTCAGCGGCAAAGTAGTAAACTTGAATTCCTATCAGGAAATTATTGGAATTAACACTATCTTGCCTGATAGGTTTATTTCTTGTACAGACTATAACGAAAAAGTGATACTCACTATTGCAAGTCTCAACTTCATGATCTTTCAACCTGGGACAAGTTCATAATAAACCACAGTATTCGAAGATGATTGATTGTCTTAGTTCTGTTTAATCTGTTCCAAAGATCCAACGACATTGACAGTTGACTGAATGAGTGCTCCACCGAACGTGACCACTTTTCTCTCTCATTTCCGTGTGTCTATGCGGAGGTGTGAGTGTGCGTTGTGTGTGTCAATTGTCAGCATATTACGTCCACTTTAATACGTGAACTCTCTCTCTCTCTCTCCCTGACGTGTCTGTGGTTTATTTGCATGAAGGAAACTGTGGTTTGACTGAGTGAGATCATGTATTCATGGGACTTCCCCGCCGGCATTTTTAAATACCACACAATAAAATATATATGATATGACCATATAAACACTGGAATAAGAGTCGTTAATCAGCTCACACACTTTATTCATATCATGGCTATCCATGAAATAAGTTTGAATGACCTGTGAGGAAATGCAGTATTAAGTCGTCATTTACATTGAAGAGTCAGTTTACAAAACTGTGTAAGAAAATCACCTCCCTTGCTAAACCTAACACTGCATATTAAAGATATCAAAGCTTTTCAGTCTCTTGGTAAATGAAAGAGGCGTCAAAGGGCTACCCAAATTTCGACGTCGAAAAAAGATCGTCGCAAACTTCAGAAAAGAAAATCGCTTGCAGAGACTTTTGCTATTAACTGAGTTTTATGCTAATACTGAATTTACGAAAATGTGCTTTAATATATGTATTTTGACAAAATATGCATGCCTTGATATTATGTTAATATGTTGTCATGAGTGCCTTTGCAATTTATTTTTCATTTTCCCTCCCACTTTAAAAATGAAAACACTTTCATATACTGCCAATATCATCAAAGTATATATCCTGCAGAGGAAATAACGTGTCTAAGAAATTGTTAATACGATCTTTGTCCGGAAATACGTATTTATCAATAAGCATCTTTACCTCGGCAAATAAAGTGATATGAAAACTCATAGAGGAAAAAGTCTGCGTTCACTGTGTGTAATGGAGAAAGTTGGTACACGACCATTTTCGATATCTATGCAAATGAAAGCGAAGTTTGATGTGTATTTCTGTCTCCAATATAGTTTGCGCGTCGTCCTCTTCCAACCGTGTAAACTTAGCGCGCGATAATACACTCATGTATTGAGAGATATAATGTGTAGAAAATGTAAATTAATTTGTCCAAGCCAAAATCTTCTCAAATAAAAATATACAAGGTATTGATTACTAAGCACTGATTGACACCCGAGTAATATATAGTCATTAAAGAGTACATTACGAGCAATAGTCTATTCCCTAAAGCAATAGAATAGTTGGTAAGAGAATGTATAACATTTCTAAAGCTGGTGAGATTCTCAATAAGGCCTGCTTTTTAGAGAGATATGTCCATCATAGCACATGTATAAGTTTTGTTGCTGATGATGGTTATACATTTTAAAAGAATAAAATGAAAGTGTAACTTTATAAAAGAAAAAGATATATCATGTTCTTGTTATTTATGGGTTGTTTCTTCTAGATTGTAATGAGCAAAACATAAAGCAATACTATGTCTTCATCAGCTATAGATCAGAAAACGATGTGAATAATGATATTTACACAATACAAACGTTCACTTCTAATATATCTTAAGAAAAAGAGATCATTATTAGCTGATGTTAAGTATTATAAACTTTTTTCATTAGCAATTTTTGGTATCATTCGACCTTTGTCGTGGACATTGAATATTGAGATGAGAATTTTACGATTAGTACAAGGGGATGTGGAGTCAACAAAGCATAAGTAATATCGCCCATCGTATAGACAACAGTCATGCTGTAACCGTGTTTGGACATTTAAAAAAAGTAAATTAAATTCGTTCAATACTTTCAAGGAAATAAATGGAAATTAAAGCAATCCTGACAAAATAATCAAATGCTAACAGTTAGAAAACAGTTCACACCTGCAGCTGAAGTCCATTGGTGTAAAAGTATATCGGCCTCTTCGTGTATTTATGAGGATGAAACATCTTCATAATATTCACTTACAGGACGCTCCCAAAGTACAGGTTTTTCTTAATAATCATTCACTTGGATAAGATAAGATAAGATAAGATATTTATTCGTCTTTCTTTCAAATGACATATAGAGCATAACATTGGATCATTACACATTTACAATGCAAAATAACAAATTATGGCAATGATAAAAACAAAGAGTACATTACGAGCTAAAAGAAAGACGAGGAGACCCTGGTAAAAGCAAAGCTTGTAATTATTAGGGTCCCCTCTGATCCGGATAAACATGATGAATAGATATTTGTGATTACCTAAGAATACAATAGGGAAAAAGGGGTATAAAAAAACAAGAAGTGTACACACACACAACAACAACAACAACAACAAAACGAGAGACGAGACTAGACAAGACGGGAGAAAAGAAAAAATATGAGAAATAATAGAAGACTACAGCACATCGACAATGGGCACAGCACACAACGGGCACAAAACAACAGGGGAGGGAATAAGAGGTTGACAATCTGAAAATATTCAGTTAGACACATATTAATATCAAGAAGAAATATATATTGGCACCATAATAACTTCAAATATGAACTACTCTGAGTCACAGTACTTATCGAGAAGATAAACCTTAAGTGTACACTTAAATGACGAGAAAATAACAGATTGCTTAACGCTAGAGGCTAGAGAGTTCCAAAATCTAGGTCCAGTAAAAACCAAAGTATTAGAAGCAAACTTTGTCCTTACTTGGGGTAAGTGAAACGCAGAGGCATTTCGTGTAGCATGGTCATGAACTTGACTATTTTTCTTTAAAATGCTGACTAGCGCCTGTGGAAGGACACCAGAATCGAAGTCGTACATTAAAGAACCCAGTTGAAGGTGATAAATATCTTGCACCTTTAAAATTTTATGCGTATAAAAAAGCGGATTAGTGTGCTTACGAAAGCTAACATTACAAATAATTCTTAAGACCCTCTTTTGAATCAAGTATAATTTTTCAAGGTTAGTTTTAAGAGAGTTACCCCAAGCAAGAACACCATAATTAAGACACGTATTTGGACACGTATGTTAACAGACGGAAATGAGATTCAGTCTTCAAATTGGTAGAGGAGGTTTGTACCTTTTCCCGACCTCTATGCAAAGCTTGAGTGCATGTAATCGCGACATCTTTAATTCCAACATGTGCGCTTCATCCATCGAGACGAGCAACGAACCGTTGACGCCATTCTTGCGAAATGTGCAGACGTACTTCTCCAGACCATGCTGCCGCAGAAACTCCCCTACTTCTGCAATCGTCAACTCCCTCAAGTTTCCAGCTAAGATAGATCTTGATGAACCGGACGGCACTGCTGAAGGTGTTTGTATCCCAGGTGCGAATATAGCAGGAGACGACAAGCCACGAGGACGTGGTTCCACCTGGTGACGCCGATGGTCATCGCCGTGATCAAAATCATCGCGTGAAGCCCCTCCAGGCCGTGAGAGTTTACTATCCATTCGTAGAGCCACAGATAAAGTCTCTTTCAATTTGCTGACTTCATTTTCAAGATTCTAGAAGGAAATTGAAATCTCATTAAGATTTTCACTAAAGCCATGCACATATGATTATGTACACATTTAGACTATATGAAATTAAAATTGCTTTGTTTGATATGGGGGGGAAGCAAATTTTGATTTCGTTTTTATATGTTTCATTATATTCTCAGCCGATGATCGCTTGCTCACAAATTCGACTTTGAATAACCGATTGTAAAAATATTACATGAGAGAACAGGATTTATTTTCTTCAAATTCAAAATACGTTTGGAAAGCAGCGCTTTTGTTTCGAGTACTCTCATCATAATCTATCAAATCATATGTTAATGTAATAATGTATTTGGATTAAGAATTTTTTCAGTATACCTTGCATTTTGTCTTCCAAAAAGTAACCTGCCCTCTTTGCTCTCGTAATTCCTGTCGAATCAAAAGAAATAATGCAAATTAATGTAAACATGATATTTAGATTACCGTGCAAGTCAAAGTTTAAAAATGTATCTTGAATATCAGTGAGTAAACAATCTGTAAACACATCACGTGGAATGTACGTGGCCAACGCTGACCCAATATTGGTG
>BEXV01000160.1:231363-241952 GCA_003118195.1 Hemicentrotus pulcherrimus | reverse complement strand
GTAATGATGACAAGAACTATATATGCTCAATAAAGCTGCTCAAGGATACTTACTAGGTAAATGCGTTTGAATACATTTAATTTATGACAAAAATAGAAAAGACTTTGGCTAGGCTTAATGATATAAGAACATTACCGTTTCTTTCTTGATAAGTATATCTCTGACTGCAGCCATAGCCTCCCTTGGTATGCTTTTTGTAGGAGGGTCTCTCGGATCTTCCACTTTTTCATAGCTTCATAAGACGGGGAAAGAATACAAACATAGTAAAATATAGTAAATCTGTATCATTCAAAGTTTCATTATCGAACTGAATTTCCTTGAAATTGAAATCACTATCAATATATCCCCGGTCATATGATATTGAGCATTTACGATATTACATGCTGTTTAGCAGTGGTCATTGTCAATGTGTATCGTGTACTATGTTTTTACACTGATAATAATTTGTTCCCCTGTTGTTTTGATATTTACAAAAATAAAGCCTTCATTTTTGAAAACGACAGGAAATCTTTTCGAAGATATCACTTTTTAATACACGATTCCAAAAGCCTTGATTGATGTCACCTTTTAAAATATGCGAACATCACAATGACATATCATTTTATGGGACATACATGTACAATAATGGAAATGAAATTGGCCTGGAGTTGTTGTTGTTGTTTTTTTCTCGAAAATTGTTGCGATCGTGTTCTTGGTATAATTTATATTTCCGAAGAAAAGGTTTGTTTAACGAACTTACTCATCGGAGTCCGAATCATTGTCGATGTTATACGAAGAGCCTGGATCGGAACTGACCGACAACAGTCCCCCTGGAGGACGAGGGGGTAAGCGAGGTGCGCCTTCCGACATGTACCGAGGTCTTTTCGACAGTGGAGGGGATACCACAGGTAGATCAGGAGATGCTGTTGCTGCTTTAATTTTGAGACCAGGTGCTAATAGCTCGTCTTCAGTGTCCCAATGTTCTAATTATGATAAGCATAAACACTAACACACTAGTCTATCGTGATAAATGCTTTTGATAAGTATCATAATAAACTCGAAAGTATGTATGTTTAACACGATCCCAAAGACTAATGAGAAATCATTCAAGACAATTTCGATACCCTATTGTTGGACTATACGTAATACGTCGTGGTAAAGTACGTACACTTGTACATTTATATACATGTAGAATGAAGAAGGATCTTGAAATTGCCCGTGATTGTTTTTGCAGTTGTTTTTATTTTATTTAAAACGTTTGTATTGTGATTGCTTGCAGAGGAGTCATTGCAACGGCAGAGCAAAGGACATGCTGACAATTATGTCAGAGTGTAAACACTAGCAAATTTACGAAACAAATCCGACATATTTGCGTCGATCAATTATTTTTACTACTACTTCACAGTTGTCAAGTACTCACCTTCTATACTAGCATTCCAGGCTGCCAGCACCAGTTCTAGTGGTTGCGGGGCAGCCCTCATAGATTTGGGTAATTCCTCCTGCGTAGGATCTATCAACCCCCAACTTGAGTTCACAAGGGGGTACAAAACTGGTAACATATCCAGGATTTGTTTCTCTGCTATCGTGATGATCTCGCGTGTAAACTGAATGGGCGTGGCCACTGGTATGGAGTAAATATGGGGGTCATCAGCCCGAGTTGCTACGACGCATTTATCATCTGAGAACTTCTTCAAATGGAAGACTTGCTTTCGTTTAAAGCTTCGCTGTGAAAAATCCTCCGTATGATCTGGGATGCGAACTCTCTGCAGGAGGTAACAAGATTTTAAAGTGTAAATCTTGAATAACGGCCCTTTCCCAAGTCGATCCACAATTGAAGATGAAGCGAATAGAAGATCGTTTGTCGACGTTCAAAATTCGAATCTCTACCGTTCGATTGCAGGGGATCTTAAAAGTTGGAATATTCGGGCAACCATCACGTTGTATTTTAGAAGTAAGGTCCCAAACCTAATTTTCGTATCTTATGTAGTGTATTTGATGACGAATTAACACCTTTTACCTTATTTACAATAGTGAAAGTGTCACTATTTTAATGACTTCGCTTGGTCGCAAAAATATATCACAGAAACTGGTTGTATTCGACCAGGAGGCTTTAGCCTTCCCCCCGCCCCATGACACGCCTAATGATTAATTCGCCCCCTCGCCCCGGGCGCATTAACTATCAAGATGCGCCCCTGAAAACGACTAAATTCTATTTGGTTTATATAAAGCTTTGATTTGATTTGATACCTCTACGATACCATCAACACTATAAAGCATATATGAATCCAGAATATCCTGAATATAAAATGCATATAACAATTATTTCAAAAAAATAAAAAAAATAATGGGTTCTTGTATAGCGCTCATGTTAGTCAGATGTGACCCTCCTGGCGCTCCCGTATTTTCTTCAGGGATAGTTACCTGAGGAAACTTGTGCTCCTTGAGTTCTGTCATGCGATGGAACTCTGGGAACAACATGGTGGTAAATGTAGAGTTCATGGCCTTCGAGTATTTAATGTTTTCTGATCCACATTTACCAACCAGGAGCTGTTGAAAATTGAAAAATTAGGCAATGGCTTGATAAAGGCTGTCATTTCTTTTATAAAAGGGTTTTCCCTTTGCCTCACAAAGCAATATTTACTTATGATATCAAGACTTTGAACGACTTTTACAGATAAGATCATAAGTGACTTAGCTTTTTTTTAAAGAACACGCACAAAAAGCAAACTTCAAGAATAAAATCAACACAGTTCTACTAGAGGGGGATAGGTCTTTATTTCAAAGATCTGATCTATCAACTGAAATGATGTATGCTGTGTTGGTATGGTTTTTGCAGAATATATCATAGATAATGATGACTAATGACAGAAGTATGCTTTTACATGGATGAACACAAATTTCATGTATTCCAGCTTCTGATGTTTCTATTCAAGGAGCCACTCAGAATCGTTGATGAATAGCACCGTCGATCTTTTATAGTGATGGCAATATCCACTATTAAAGAGTATTTACCTACACCAATATTGAATATTTGCATTATTATCGTTAAATATTTATTCGCAGTACCACACCATAATAGTGCTTCATTCAAATGTGCGTCATTCATGTTCATATACATGTGTAAAGGCTTTCTGGATGCCTTATAAAATAATGTTTTATGTTGTTAAGGTGGAGAGTCTGTGGAAACTTGCGGTAAAAACGCAATGAGTGCGCACTTTTTGCGTTGTTTCACATTTTCATAATATAAGCTTTTGTTTTCATATCCAAAGCATCAAGCTTGATGTGCAAATGAACGCCTTCCAAATTTAATTTCAATATCAAATCTGTTTTGTCAAATGAACTGGGTTTGAAAACTGGACAATAAGGAGCAAGCTTCTTTAAGGAATGATATGTATTGCTCTGACAGATAATGAATTTATTGCGAGGCAGTATTAAAGCTAAATTGTTGATCTGTTGTTCTTTGTTCTCCTTGTTTTAAATAATGTTCTGTTGATTTTGTTGTAGATTTTCTTTGAAGACATTTTATAAGTGGCGTGTAATAGCGGTATCGTATAATGGTTTAAACACTTTACTGAACATGTGGGTCTTTAGTAAGATATTAATCTACATTTCCACCCAGGTGTTTAAACATGCATTTAAAAATGGGTACAGGTAGAAAGGAATTTTTAAAAAAATGGTTTATAAGCACTGAAACCAGTAGCCTAGCAGAGCCGGAGTAATATCGGAGCACCTCGAGCAACTGGCGTGGTAGATACAACCGCTAAAGAGCAATATTGTAATGTTAAATATAAGCTATACACACCATACCACGATCCTGGTCAAGTTCAAGTCTTTCGATTTCAATGATGTCCCCGACCACTTGGTCCTCATCATCTTCCTCTGAGTAAAAGGCTTCTGTTACTCGAACGGTTGACGGTAAGGGACTGGCATCCATGAGCTCTTTGGTGCCGTTGTACACTATATCGTCTAATCGAGGATCTTTTTTTTTTTTTTTTAATTAAAAAAAAATCATATTCAAGAATCTACATTTGATAGAATTATTGATATTTTCGTAGGAAAAGCTTTCTCTATTAAACATAATATTTACATGCATTAACCAATTTGAAACACCTGACTAAGATTGATAACAAATCAATTTATTTTTTCCAGAAGTAGAGATTAATTAATTAAAACTGCTGATATTGAATGGTAATTCCTGAAACTGACAATGCTATGACATTCGTTTTACATGAATTGGATTAGCTTCTACCTACTTTAAAAGTTTTGTTGGTAACCTTTCGTCCACTCAAAAAGACACTTGGTGTAAGATTAAACATCATGTTATGATCACCTCAATCTAATGGTGTTTTGTGTAGCTCTGTAGATTTCGGGATCATGACAAGGCTCAAAATGTTTTGTGAAGATTTTATTTCATGTTATGTTGTGATATATATTGATTCGTTACACCGTTTTCATTTATGAATCAACTTAAAACATATTATCTATCTTAAAATTCAAATGGATAAAAGTAATTAAACGTCAACCTGAATTACCTATTTTCCTTCAAATGTTGATACATTGATGTTTGATGATGTATCCTGACACCTCCCCCCTAGACTACCATCCCCGGATAACCATCCCTAGGTAAACCACCCTCTAGGACGAATACCCCCTAGAACAACTACCCCCGAACAGCTACCCCCAGATAACTACCTCCTAGGATAACCATCCTCCAGGACAAGTACCTCCTTGACATCTACCACTTATGGTTATATCATCCAAGTATACCCCCCTGACAATAATTGCTTAGGGTTATTATCAATAGGGGGTAGTTGTCTTTAATTTAGAGGGTTGTTGTCCTAGGGGATAGTTATCTGGGGTAGTTGTCCTTGGGGCGATTGTCCTAGGGATAGTCAGCAGGGGTGGGGTAGTCATCCTTGAGGGTAATTACTGGAAGGTAGTCGTCCTAGAGGGTAGTTACTGGTGGGTAGTCGTCCTAGAGGGTGGTTGCCTTAGCGGGTAGTTGTCCTAGAGGGTGGTCGTCCAGGGGGTAGGTGTCCTAGAACCGTTTGATACATCGCTTAATTTCCTTCAGTTTCAAATAGTTCTAAACACCTTTTTTCTAAAATCTTTCTTGATAAATAATCCATCACTCAGTGCACAAATCATGTAATAATGTAGATTTGCAATCAACCTACCAACCTACCAAGTGGTAGTATCTCGTACTTTTGCCCTGCATGCACAGGCAGCCGTATAGTCTTTCCCTCAGAAGTAGCGGCATGGACAGTAGGGTTATTACGGATGAAATGAAGCAAGAAAGTATCCCCACTGTTAAAAACGGCCCTGCAGTCAGGGACCATAAACGACTCGGTGATTCTGATCCGTTGGGGTAATTTCATCTCACACAGGAACACCGCGAGGGTGCTACTCCTCTCGTGAGGTGGTAGGTCTAGGGTAAGTGTCCGCGGGAAGTCCTCTGGTCTTGGTGGTTCTTTGGCGTTGGACGGGAATGGAGGTGGAAGAGGTGGAGGTTTCTTGCCTTCAAACGCAAGAGTCCTTGTCACTTCTTTGGCATCTCTGACTGTTCGATCCGTCTGAAACTTTATATTTCCCGACATTTTTTCGGATTTGTATCATGTGGAAGTTTGCCCCTAAAGAAGCAATCGTTTTGAATAGCCCAGCAATCCAAAATGAATGGACTATATCTTGATGTGGCATACAGGCGCTATGACAAAAGAATAGAAACCAAATATTCAAGATGTAATACATATTAAAAAGAAAAGGGTTGATTATCGAAAACACCTCTCTCTCTCTCTCTCTCTCTCTTCTCCGATCCTCTTGTACCATAATGTCTTATAATGTTTTGATACAAGAGTTTTCTATTATGATGAATAAACTAACAAAATATATACATGTATAATATAATAGACACGTCTATATGTCTTATTAGTATGCAAACACCAAAGGCCTTCGTGAAAACCGTGTATGTAAGTACATCTACTGAAATTGTTCAACGGGAAAAAATATTCGTATGCATATCTCATAAGGTAATTCAAGATGCGTGGTAGACAGGTGAGGGAAGCGTCAGTGCAATTTAATTTGTATTTTCTGGTGTCTTCCTAGTCTCACATACACAGTCTCACATATAAAGTCTCACATCTGTTCCACATCTTCAAATGATAATACTCACTCCACTTACATTAAGATTTCAGAATACCTTTGACTCACCTGATACTAATGCTCGGCTACAAGTTGTTGACTTTGTTTGCCAGTTTAACCTGTAATATTACTCCCAAGAGTAATGTTCATTTGACTATGAACTCGAATCTAAATATACACAGTTGCTTTTACAGTCGCATGAATCTATGAAACCAAAACCTCCCCACTTATTTATTCATGCACAATTAATATTACGTCTTCGAAAATGTACTTTGCCCTTTAAATATTATGTTATGCCTCCAAAAATGTAATAGTAATGGTTCCGGGTTTACATTGTCGTATTTTGTTTTAGGGTTCTGTTTCCATAAGTTCTAAGTTCTATTAGTATTTTCGTATTCGTATTTAATTCGTATTTTCCTCCCATTTTTCACATAAGATTTCAATTTTTTTTTCTTGAATTTTTTATTAATGAATTTTGATTTTTCTTTTCCTTTTCTTTTTTCTTTCTTTTTTGATGAGTTATTTAAGAAAACCTAATACTAAACATTATGTTAAAGACAATAGAAAATAATGATTATATTAAACGATAACACTTCTACTACTATTATTGCTACTGCTACTTCTACTACTAATACTGTTTAAAAAATAATCTGAAAGATAATACGATGATTGATGATAACTACAACACAAACATTATATAATTAATGAAAATTATGATAATAGTAATAATGAGGATGATAATAATAATGATTTTAAAAATGATGACGACGATGATGATGATAACGTGTAATTAAATCAAATATTAAACAATTATCAAGATGTCACTTGTAATGTTGCCTAACCTGGAAAGAGCTTGAAAAGATTTGTTTTTCTTTTCTTCAGCGCACTCTCTCTTCCTCTCTCGATTCTACTCTCTATTACCCTCTCCACCACCATCTCTCCCTCTCTCTGTTTCTCTCTCTCTCTCTCTTTCTCTCTACCCACTCTCTCTCTCTCTCTATCTTTCTCTATCTCTCTTTCTCTACACCCTCTCTCTCGCTCTACTCTCTTTTATCCCTTCATCCCACTGTCTCTATCTCTTTCCAACCCTCTTCTCTCTCTCTCTCTCTCTCTCTCTCTCTCTTTCTCTACCCCTGGACCTTATTTTCATTGTGTGTGATATAATGTCCCTCATATAAATACACATGGAAACTTATTGTTTTAATACATACAAACAATAGAAACAAACAAAAAAAGACAATTGTAATTAATTCGAAAATGTTTTATTGGCATGAAGCGAACAAAATGTAAAAGTTCTATACACGTACGAAGAATAGGCTAGAAAAATGATAAGCCTAAAAACAACCATTAACCAATCATCTTTTTATCATCATGTTCACTCTATGTTGATTGTATATTTTCGAGACAAAATGTTATAACACATGCGTCTGAATTGCTTGTATAGCAAGATACGACACGGACATACTGAAAAACAGCCTTTTTGTCTGAAAGTGTGTTTGAATACCGTGTCTAAATAAAATCAACAACAACAACAATGAAAGAATCAGATGCCAACAAATATTTTCCACAGAAAAGAAGAAAAGAAAACAAATCGCAAAATAGGATTCAGGTTGATAATGATTGGTATATTATCCTACAAAATACGCTATTAATATTTGATACGCTTTGGAATCAAAAATATGTTTATGTTACAGATACTTTTTTTCAAAACATTTATGTTTAAACAAATCGTCTGATATGCCTCATAATTATGACGACGTTCATCAGTTCCGCTTGTTAGTCCAGTTATGAAAAGACTAATACACACATACAATTTTTTTTTATAATGATTTTTCGTTTGACGCATTCATCACTTACTACAATGAAATGATGAATACGCAATCAAGATAACATATCAGTGCCATATTATATTCACAAAAGCCCAAGCTATAGTCACCAGACAGCAAAACATTTTAAAACAGTATTTTTTTCATCTTTTATCACGTAATTTTATCTGAAATGTTTCACTTCTGCTTTTATTTTAATACATGAGACGGAACTGCCAGGGAACAGCCTCCATCGCATATTACTTGTTCTACTAAAACAAAATGCATTCACGATACTACTGATTCTCTTGATGTACTCTTCTCAAGTTTCATTTGAATCTGTTTTGGTGGGGTGAAAACATCCTACTCGGGTTTAGTCGGAAGAAGTTGCAATAAGTTTCAAGTTTATTTTTTCCACATCTCATTTCAAAAACAGCAAGGACATATTATAACATTGCATATTACACAGTTAAGGAAAAATACATTTAATTAATTTACATAACGTACATGGTTACATCACATGGGACGATAACTTTCATCAAAAAACGTTTCAACGCACGCACGCACACACACACACACAAAACAAAACAACATATTGTAAAATATGATGATCTGGGGGAATCAGCAAAGAATCAGCAAAGGCTGAAAAATCTATCAGTGGCCAAATCCCAATTATTTCAAATGTTATTATATATTACAATACATACAAAAAATCCAAAAGAACAAACATAAGGCAAGATAAGTTATTTATATGTTTTATTTTTAGTATCCAAAAGATAAACTTTGTATTTGCGTTTAAATTGAGAAAGTGACCTTGATTTTTTTTTCAACTCAGTTCAGGTCCAGGATATATGCTTGAATACATGTTATGTACAAGTCAGTGAGCCCAAACGATGACAGTTGTCAATAAATAGTGCATTGTTTGGTTATTCAGTGACCAGCTGTGGAGGGTTAAATACATGTTTTATAACAAAAAAAAATTATCGACATAAAAGAGAGGTTGTGTAGTTTGCGGGTGTGTGTGTGTGGGAGGGGAGCAGGGGTGTGCGGGTAGATATGCATAATTATTTTAAAATAATGATTTTAATTTGTAGAATTAAAAAAAAACAATGTATAAGAATATAAGAAGTATTTTTAAATATTTGTACGCAGTAAAGTAACGAGCTGCAGATCTCTTTGAATGCCGGCGCCTATCATGGCGTTAGAAATCACCAGTGAGGCAAGGGGGGTAATTGCAGTTTTCCAATCTCAAGTGTCAGCTTGAGAATATGAAGTCGTGTCATCTGTAATTCCAACATATGTGCTTCATCTAGGGCTACAAGTAACTTGCCATCAACGCCATTCGCTCGAAAGATTTCAACATATTTATTCAGCTCGTGCCTCCGCAGAAATTCCCCAACTTGCGACACCGTGTAATTTCTCAAGGGGAGGGTCCGTGGCGGAAGATTAGAAGGGTTCGGCTGCAGATAGTCTCCCTCTGGAAAGTCTGGTAATTCTTCATAGACGGGGGGATTGCCATTTTTCAGACTCTCATTCTCTCTTTTCACAGTCTGAAACGCAAAAGAGTCATACGAAATTTTTACATTTTAAGATAAACCATCAGCAACATTCTGGTTGTTCTCTAAATATTTCTTTCAACAAAATAATTTATAGAATTAAAAAGAGGGGTTCAAATTCATCGACATACACAATTATAAATAGATACTTGAAGAGGCTTTTAGCAAATGCATTTTTTTAATAAAAACCATTGATAAAGAGAATACCGGTAATACTAAATTAGAATACTCTGTATGTACAATCTGAAACCAAGCTAATCCAATACTGGCTAATTTAGTTTACAATGCAGGTGTATGTAAAATATATGCTTTTCATCAATCAGATTAGAGTTCTTAATGTTATATAAATGTTTTTGGTGTAACAGTTTGTTTTCAGTCTAATAAAAAGAAATCGTATTATCTTTAGAATTAAGAAAAAATGGTGAATACGAGGGCTTTTGATTTTGATGAAAATTTGTTGCTTTAATCAATTTACACTTTCGAATAAGATGTTTCTCTCTTAGGTTTCAACACATAACCTTTGTTATTAATATACGTATCTAGATTCACTATCTTTTGAAAACCAAATTACATTTTGAATTAGGGCTAGGTCGATAGGAAAAGATACAACAATATAATGAAAATGAAGAACATTTAATTTCCTAAATCAGATGAAACCTGTAACATTTATTATTAGAATAATTTAATGGAGGGGAAAAAATGGAACTGTTTCAGTTGTAAACCTTACACTAATTAAGAATAGAAAACATGAAGGCTCTACGATACATGCTCCGGTGACAATTATTGCTCCGCGCTCCACTAACCAAAATGTTTAACTTCAAACTGACCTTACATTTTACATAACCCTTATCCTTACATCAAACCTAACCTCAAACTAATCTAAAAACCACCGTGCCTAAGACCCAATCGCAAACCTAATTTTTTAATTTACTTTTGACGAAATAAACTCCAGAGCAGTAGTCGCCAGAGCGTAGATCGGATAACCAACTTAGAAATTCCTGGAGTCAAAGTCAAGTGCCCAATCAATAAAATCCAGAGATTCTTTCCACAAAATGTATGCTTAATGAAATACTGTTCGCACCAGGCGCGTACGCAGGGGGGGGGGGGGGGG
>BEXV01000160.1:211425-228424 GCA_003118195.1 Hemicentrotus pulcherrimus | reverse complement strand
CCTTGGGGGGGGGGGTTCTTACAAAACGTGCATATTAAAAATATTAAAGGGGGTTCAACCTTCCAACCCCCCCCCCTGCGTACGCGTCTGTCTTCAGCTATTAATGTATCACATCTGTCAATGAAGTATCTACGAGATGCATTAATTGGATGGACACCTTAATTGATTGATTGATTGATTGATTGATTGTATACGCCAAGCCAAGATATAACGATATGGAAAGATGAAAAAAATAACAGATCAGAATTAAGTCAGCTTGACCAGGGTAACCCACGAAAGTTCGAGAGCTTATTTCCAGTGGGGTCCCCAACAAACACTGTTTGATATGATATCAACGAATTTATTTCGTACATGGGCAATGTTGGTCATAAAGGTGGAATGATTATTTTTACCCCAATTTATGGAATGATTTTGACAATGATTTTTTCCTAATAATTAACTAGGGTACCTATGTCCTTAAGTCATAACTGATAGTAATGAGGAAAAACCCCAAAAAGTTTGAACATGATCCAGCCAGTAGTTAATGAATGAGAAGTGATTAGAATATTTTTAATGTATTTCTTTACATGCTAATTAGCCAAACCTGGTGTAAAATTTCAAGCGTGCAAAAACGTTTCTCATTTGATGACCTACCCAAATTAAAACTTTTTAAAAATTGAAATCAGGGGGAAAGAAGAAAATCATTCTCCAAATTACTGATATTATTATACACCTCCCCCTTAATGCCTCATAAAAGAGCACTAATATAGCATGTCGACACGGTTTTGATCCTGAGGCCTTACAAAAACGAGGCCATTGCTTGGCCACTGAATCATGACTGTACGCAGCGGGGGCTAGGGTACGGGGCCGCCCCCACAAATACACAAAAAGAAAATGCAATAAATTATCAATAATTCATTGCAATTTCCCCTGCCGGCCCCCGACAGGAATAATTCCGCTGTACGACCATACATTATGATTCAACCTGGCCTCACAGTAGCACCAAATGCTATAGCAGTCACGCAAAACAAACACTCGCAAATTATTATTCAATAAAATCTGAGAATGTATACTATTATCTAGATCTATTAGGAATAAATCATTGTCAAAATCATTCCATAAATTGGGGTAAAAATGATTATTCCACCTTTATGACCAACATTGTGCATGTACAAAATTAATTAGTTGTTATCATGTTATTTAAAACCATACTATTCACATTACCTGAGGGAACTTGCGTTCTATGACCTCTGCCATGGGATGGAAGTCTGGTGATAACATGGTGGTATACTGACTGGTTACCAAATCGGTCGAGTATCTGATGGGTGATGAACCAGACATACCAATCAGAAGCTGTAGAACAAGACACAAACGGGCAAGTCAAAGCTATTTTTGTCCCATATGTCAAAGATCACATCTAAGATTTGAGTGTATCTGACATTTGCATTAAGTTAAAACCCCTACTAGACCTATTATATCAGACATATTAATATGAAGTTAGAAAACATTATGATGTCAAGTTATGTTCAGACCTCACTCTACAATCCTTTGTGATGTATGGGACACCAAATAGCGTAATACCGTAGACTTGCTCAAAAAATGAATGGAATAATTTTATTTAGATGTTATCACTTAAAGGAGCTACACAAAGAAAATTTACTAAAAACTGATAATTAGAACAAATTACATATGGATGGAAAGATTTTCTCTTGAAAAACACTAATAGTTTGCTGAGAAATCATATAGATATCGTGGAGAGGCGTAAAATGCCATTTTTCAAGACCCTTCTTAAACCCCCAAGCGCCCCCGAACGTAAGCCAAACAAACGAGCGTAGCGAGCTCTGAATAGTGAGGTCACACCCTGGACAAACAGCTCGGTACCGGCTGCTAGTTTCCGCTTAGTGCGTCTAGCTGCAGACCAAGCGAAAGCTAGCAGCCTTTTTTTAACAGCCGTTTCCAGGGTGTGATGTCACGCGAAGAACTACGACAAAATACGACAAAATACGAATAGGCAGTAAATCTGGATCTCAAAACTAACATTTTTGAAAGTTGATTTCTGTGGGCCCAAAACATATTTTGAAGAGGAAATTTGTTGTAATGATCAGTATGGCTTTCCCTTCGCAATGATATGAATTTTGAATCAATTCAAAACACGTTTGCTTCTTCGTGTGACTCCTTTAATCAATCACACTGGAATTTTAATATATATTTATTTCGAGGATTAGCATTCAAACGGGCTTCATTATCTCTGATAATTTTACACTGAACCTTGCATTGAGAGCCATAATTAGCCCGAGCCCCTAGGCAGTGCATGTCATGAGTACATTTAAAAGTGCCCCCTCGTCTTGTATTTCTGTGCCCATTTCAAATGCTTGACTTAGAATGCACCTGTTCAATGTAAATAATCTCTTATTTTTACTTGTCAAATATATCTTTGAATAAATTTGTACCCAAAACGCGATAACCTTTTTTTTCCTTTCTTGGGGTTTTCTTTTTTTTAAAACCCCTTTCTGTTTTGCCAAAATTCTATATCTGCCCCTGTTTAACACACACCCTGCCTCTTTCTTCATCCTCCTCAAATCCATGGATATGGATGATCTCATCAGCCTCTTGATCTTCATCTTTCCTGGTGGAGCAATGGGCTTCCAACACACGGACTGCGCTAGGCAGAGGGTCGGCATCCATCAGTGCTTTCGTTCCACAGTACGAGACATCGTCTAACCGTGGATCTGAAACAAACAGGATTGCCTCAAATATATATTTCTATTATACACACGCGAGCGCACACACCCATGCTCAATGGCACTACAGTCACACAACATGCATGCTAATTATGGGAAATTACTCTCATGTCTCTCATGTCGGGACAAATTAATTTTTCACATACTAAAACAATTATAAAACTTGGTAAGGGTATAAATGATTATATAAATTATGTTTGTGAGGGTTTATATGTGTATGTATTCATGGAAAGTATGATGAAAAAAATACTTATGATGGCGATGATAATAATGATGTAAGCTTCATTGTATAACAAAAAACCAGAAGACCATAATAACAACAATATTGATATTAGTATATAGTAGTAGTAAAAGTAAAAAGTAGTATTCTCCTCCTCATCAGTCCTCCTTAACAATGATAATACTAATAATGAAAGTAATAATGATAATGATTATTATATTAATGTGTGTAATAAGTAGTAATTGTAAAGAAATGGAACATTGTTTAAAACTTGAATATAGTCTTTAAAGTGTTCTAATTCATCACTTCGGTAGTCAGAAGTATTATCACTTGTTAGGTAAAATTAGATATCGTAGTAATTTATGAAGTATATTTTCAATACATTTTAACTACACCAACTTAGCAATATGATGACATCTCTTAACTTTACATTGCCATGCATGGTAAAATATCTATTTATTTAATTTGATTTCTATTCACAGTACACAAATTGCTATCAGTATTTCTATCTATGTAAACAAGCCAGCGTATGGGGTATGCGATATGTGGTCTTTTGTTATCGTGTCTAGCGTGTTGAATAGACAATTTTGATAATGTTCAATGACCCTGTGATATTGCAGGTCATGCAACTAATGCGCATTAAAAAAGGAACAATGATTTGTGCTGAAAGAGGAAGAAGAGATGTAGAAACAGACAGACATACAGACGAGAGAGGGAGAAGGGAAGGGAGGGAGAGAGAAAGAAGGAGAGGGATGAAGGTGTACTTGCAAAAAGAAGAGATGTAGATACAGACAGACATGAATACGAGAGAGAGAGAGAGAGAGAGAGAGAGAAAGGGGGGATGAAGATGTACTTGCAAAAAGAAGAGATGTATTTACAGACAGACAGACATAATATACATATATATATAGAGAGAGAGAGAGAGAGAGAAAGATTTTTGTGAGATTTTTTGAGAGATCAGAAAAACTGCAGTTTGAGATAGGAATGAATGGGAAAACAGAGAAGACGAGAAAAGAAGTGGGCGACGTACTTTCCTTCAGAACAGCTTCTTTGAAAGACGTTCTGACGTTCTGTTTATGAAGGTCAATACAACCATTGTAATAAGTTCTTTTGTACGAAAGTAGAAAAGAGAGAACCAGAATGGCGATAATTTGAAATAATTGGGACCTATGATAAGATATTAAAAATGTTTGAAATAATATGAGATCCATAAATCCATACGAATCTCAAATTGGCAGTTTGGTCTGTGGGTTGTAACGTACCGTAGTCATGTAAATGTATAACTCTCCCATTAGTGTGTACATTGGTATCATTAATTTCTGTTATTCTCCTAATTACATTCCCCCTTTGGCACTTCTCAAAATACATTATGGATAGCATATAATTGTAGGTCCGCTGAAGAGAATAGACCCTCCCAAGTTAAATGTAAAGGTTCCAGAAAATATCCCTTCCATTTCTGAGATATATGTATAGATATTAATTGCGATGGTGGTACTAATTAATTTAAATGTAGTGCAAACCACTTACCAAGTGGGAGGATCTCATACTTCTGTTCAGCATAAATTGGCAGCCGTAGATTCTTTCCTTTGGATGTAGTCGCATGAACAATTGCGTTCTCGTAGATGAAATGAAGCAGGAAGATATCTCCTTCACTGAGTGCTGTACTGCAACCAGGAACGACGAAAGACTCCTTAAGTTTGACACATTGGGGTAGTTTTGTTTCACACAACAGCTTTGCTAGGTCACTGTTCCTTTCATCCGGTGGTAGGTCCAGGGTAAGTGTCCGAGGGAAGTCCTCTGGTCCAGGTAATGTTTTAAGATCTGCATCCAGATTTGACACACTCGGACGTTTATCAGGTTTCTCAGGGCGGGGAGGGGTCCGAGGCCGTGCCCCCAAATTTTCATGTCCAGGATACATTTTGGATGTGCTAGTTTTGGTGGCCTCGAAATTACTTGATGGCCTCGAAAAATCGATGTTTCCAGACATTCCTACGGATTCTTAAAGATGAGTCCATACCATCAATCTTCAGAAGCTACAAGCAAAACGGTTCGACATCATGAACGAATCGCAGCAACGATACAACTGATGTACAACCAGTAGGATTCAGTTCAAGAAAAATGACTGTAAGATACGACATAAAAGAAAGAAGACTAACAAGAATAAAGAATGCATAAAATACAACCACGTGTTAAATTGTGGAAATTGATATACGTCCATTTTTGGTATGGTTTAAACAAAATATAATACCAAGCAATCGCCGGCGGCTTCTTAAGGAGCAGGGAAAATGAACATAATATTTCAAAATTGTGGCGTCAAATAGAAAGAGGACAATGTAAATTATCTCGACCAAATTAGCATTTCTTACTGTTGCTCATACATTCAAAAAGACCAACACTATATTACTGCATCTTCAGTTTCTACTTAGGATGCTCTCTGCGAAGAAAATCCAACAAAACCTTAACAAATACAGAGTTGAGTTACAATAACCATTATTATAGAAACCCCTTAAAAAGGTTTGAAAACTCAAGCTGATCGATTTATCTTTCTTATCGTGCTGGCATAATCATCACTTTGTTTAGTATCATTAGAAAATGTAATAATTCCTCTTTTTATTAATACCATATTCGTAGTCATTATTGTGATCAACTTCCCGAAACATCAAAAAGATGTTGCAGCCCGTTTTCCCTTTTTCCCGAGATGAATTCATGTGAACTGATTAGTGTTACAATATTGCGTGTTTGTGTGCGTGATAATTTTGCGTGGTTGTGTGCGTGATAATGCATGGTTGTTTTATTGATTGCATGTTTTTCTACTCAAGTGCAGTGCATGGCTAATGGAAGATCACTTGAAAGTACAACAGCCTTTACACGCTACATAGAAAGAAAAATGCACGGCCTAACAAGAGCAGTGTATTCCGCAACTTTTAATTTTTGACCTCATTAATGGGTGAATTATTTTAAAGAGGAATACAGACACTTTCAAATGATATCAAACATAGCGGTGCTTATCACAAGAGATATATTATAATCGATTATACTTGACTTTTCCACAAAAAATTGAGAGGTTTATAATGTATATTTCTGGTATAAACTCAATTAAAGATCTACCGTGATTGAACTATACAAGGACAAGATGTCTCTATAAATTGATTTGCATACACTTAAAGGAGACCTGTATCTCTCTAACAAACAAATATTTTACAGATACATTTCACATCCCTTTTAACTGGAGTTACTAATCTTTTACGCATTCGGCTATAATTATCACATAAGAAAAAACACACTCGATTACATAATGGTGAAAGTGTGGATCTATTACTATTAGGTCCATTATCTATCGTGCACGTGTATTCAGCTGTAGGAGTGTGACTGGGGGTTTGATTATGTCACATAATCGATAAAGAACGCGCACATACATGGGCAAGTTCATCGTTAATGCACTCTAGAGCATAGAAACCGAATTCACTTACCTATTTCCTGGTTGCTTCTTCCTCCACTTGTCACTCCAATCTGATAGCTCAAACTATTTTCATCAGTTCATCCTATAAGATGGAATTGATCTGCAGCCAATTTGTATGGATAGCGTAAGGTATGGCTGACATGGTAAAAAAAAAAAAGAAATTCATCCTCTCCCTTCTCATATTAAAAAGCTTTTTCCCACGATTAACCTACATGTTGTTTGACTGTAGCGCCCTTGAGCATATTGAATGCATGCAATTCAATACGCGCACTGCTGATTCTGACAAGTACAAATTTCCCGTACACTTATTATACTACAGTCACACTCGAGCAAATAAACATAATAAGTTATATTCATAACGCGAGTTTTGTTAAAGGGAAAACAGAAATATCCATGTAATGCATGAGCGGATGTACAATAGGCATGTCTGCCTATCTAACAATCTTGTGGTTCCATTAACTACAAATGGAAATATATTCTTCAGTTTTTTTTTCAAAGAGAGGAAATCTGGAAAGAAAGAAATCTTTCGTTCATAGTCGTTTTATTTTTAAGAGCCTTTACAAATCTACATTTCAGATAATAATGTTCCTGTAGATACTTCCCAGTCATGTCACCAGTTTTGAATGAGACAGCGAGAGACAAATCCCACATCTGAGGGCAAGTTGTACTTTCCAAACAGAGAACTGTCGTTAACAATCAATAATTACTCATTAATAATGCTTCGTTTGAAGCCGTCTGTAAAAAGAACCCCCAAAATGGTATAAAGCTATTAAAACTACATACCAGAACCTGAAATCGAGTTCAAGGAAGAAAGGGGAAAAAACGAGGAAATGTTGAACATGAATTATGCGATGATTTGAATACCACAAATAAAGCGGAACGAAGCCACACAAAAAACGAAGAAAGAGACAAGAGAGAATCATGTGGCTTGTAAATCACGTAATTCACGTTGGTCAATGGTTCACGGTTATAAATGGGCTGGTAGTTGTATAAACAAGCTGTGAACATTAAACGAATATAAAATTATAGATACTGATGAAGGAAGTGAGACTAGACAAGCCATCATAATTCCAAAAGGATAAGTTTTCGTTCATCCCTTATTCCTTATACATTTACAATGCATATAGTTCATAACTTATCAGCTCCTAAACAGGAGAGATTTATCAAGACAAAACATGCAGCGAGCAGTGATACGACACAGTGTATACAACGGAACAGCAGGTTATGTGGGTCATAGTATTCTAGTTTCGTCATTCCAAAATAATGGGTACATGAATTTTCCAGGCATGCCAATCTCTATTGCCACAACTCTTATACAATAATATTCAAACAATATTATACCAGACGACTAGTCAACGCCATAGTTCGTGGGCTTATGTCAACATGGCACTGAGGAAACGAAAGGTGAATCCCCGCCAACCGCCAAAAAAAGTTAACAATGGTTTGATCGGGTAAACAATGTACGACGGTCTGATAAGTTGGCAAACAATATAAGTTGAATACCTTATGTAGATATTTATATATATATATAGAGAGAGAGAGAGAGAGAGAGAGAGAGAGAGATGGTCATAATAGTCAAATTTGACTGACTGCCATAACGCTGGACTTAATAGCAACATCAAGGGAGAGATAGGGGGGGGGGGAGAAGAGCAGCGATACAATGAAAAGGATCGTGTTAGATCGAGAAATAGACCTGCTAAGACCCTTAACCTTTGACCTTAATATACCAATATCTCATTTCATCTCAGGTCCATGGATAGACTGACTATTATACACTGATTGTCAAGCTGCCGCCAAAAGAAAGATTGATTCCCCTCCCTTCTCTCTCCCTCTCTTCCCCTTCTCTCTCTCTCTCTCTCTCTCCCTCTCTTCCCCTTCGCTCTCTCTCTCTCTCTCTCTCTCTCTCTCTCCGCTGCTTTATTCTTCGACGTATCTTTTGAATGCCTTTTGAATGCATTTGCGTGTTTGTGGGCGAACATTATGAGCTAGGAGTAATGCATGTATAGATGGTGAAGACCAATGTTAACCTGGTGGCCCAATGTTTACCTTTTACATGATACCTCTTCCTCTTTCCACAATAGTTTCAGTCCTTTCGTTGTTGCACAGGATAGTCCAAATACAATCCCTTATTTAGGGTTTCTCAAAAGTTAGTAAAATACGTTGAACGAACCTGTGGATCTGAGGTTTGTTTGCATCATTCTGGTATTATCCACCACCAACACAACCAACACAGGTTAAAGAAAGGTTATGATAGCGTGCAATTAACATCAGCTTTGAATAAAAACTTTTGTATTGAGTGGACTGAAAAAAGACTGAAAAGAGATAAGAAATGTAAAAGCAAAATTCTATCGCGGAAACCCATGTATGGTGCCAATAAACAGAGTACAAATTCAAGACAAAGTAGGTTACCGGGTAAAGGATAGAATAAATAGCTTAAAATAAATCAAACATAGTCCACTTTCATATCGGTAATAATTACCTCCTGATTACCCTGTTGACATTCAAAATATATAGCTGAATCATAATAAATTAAGTGTTTAATAGCTGTAATGTAGAAATGCGTTCCACACTTGTAATGTTTACAAGTAAAGAAATTACAGGTTGGAATCATTTGTTTCAATTATTATTCTTATATCTTCAAATTTTATTTCAATATTCTCTTTTAAAAGAATTCATATAATGTTGATGTTTAGTCAATACATGATTATATCATCACACGTTCAGAAATTTGTTGAACGGAAGACATATTTTCCGTTATCTGGAAATGCGTTCTGTCTTGTTTCGGTTATGTATAAGTACATGAATTGACTAATTGGGAACATTTGTTCACATAATGCTCAAATTATGCTCACAATTAAATATTCACATCTGCAGGTCATTACAAGTTGTGAAACCAGTGAAGGTATAAACTCGACATAACAAAATAATATTGGCACGGTTCTGAACCAGACAAACGGGAAAGTGTATGGAAAATATGTATTCGTTGATAAAGTTATAGTCTCGATGAAATAAAATAAATCGTTTTTTATAACCAAATTTACATTACGTTGCAATTCTTTTATGCTTTTTTTTTTGCTTTTATTTTGCTTGTTAGTTTATTGCCTTTTGGTTTTTGTTTACATAGTTAAGTGGGTTTTAATTCGAATTTATTTCGATTTAATGACCTGTCGTTGCAGTCTTGGTCTAAATAATTATGGCGTCATTCTGTTTCTCTTATTATTTTCTGCTTTCATACGAATAAAACTATAACAAACGTTGGATTGCCCTTTCCATTGTAAAAAAAGCTTTTGATACTATCAAGTCTTGGATTTATCGCGTATTAACGATTTCATGATCAATTCAAAACAAAGTAGTAAGCCTGTCTATCAGTCAAACATATACCAGTTGAAAAAAAAAAACATCTTTAAAGGGAAAGTTGAGTTTTGTTCAATTTCAATTTATTCATGTTTCCAACAAAACATAACAAATCAATTATAAGCATTTTAAAAAAATGTAGAAATACATGTTGGAAACAGAGGGGTCCACTAAAAAGCAATGCTTGTACAAGTGTGAACACTTCAAATGATACTTAGGAATAATGGGTAATTAAATTAACAAGTCCGTAACTACAAAATAGAGGGGGAAAGGGGGATGCCAACAGAGTCGAGAAAGGGACAACACAATACTTTACGTGAGAAAGATAGAAGTAAACGGTCATTATACAAAGAATAGACAATGCCAGAGGGCGCTACACAAAATATTTGTTTGTGACATAATGAAAAACTGAGTGTCAAATTTGAAAGAATATACAATTTAAATGACAAAATCATCTTTGCTTGATCATAATCGGTTCAGAGTCGGTTGAAATATCCATAAATATAACTATTTCTAATATTTGTGGTGCCCTACAAATATTCGGTAATTTTGAACCTGCCATTGAAAAAAATGAGATAGCGCCTTATACGTTGTATTTCATCCAATGCCAATAGTGTATTTTTGTTGGCCTTTTCGCGTTGGTCATTATACGCACAACCAGCCGGCCCGTGTATTATATATTAAATTATTATATTCTAAATAATTAATTAATCAACTGTCACCGTGTTATATTAAAAGTGGAGCTGAATTGGTATGATCGTATTCAATCTAAATTCGCACATTTTGGAGTCTAACATTACCTTCATAACAATTTTAGATTCTCAAAGGGCACAAGAAATGTCATAAATAAGAATAAGAACGTTTAACGTTTGCACTTTGAAGACATTAAACAAGAACTCAAATATTCCTTCGTTCGTGGCTTTAATATGGTGTTCAAGTGTAAATATGAATTACAATGAAGAATGTACAATACAAACGTAATATTGATAACCTTATTTCTATAGTCATGTTAGTTTTGGCCTTATTTAACAACCACTTGATATCAATAATATTCTAACCAGGCATATTTAGGTCCCAAACTCACGCCATATTCGATATTAATTTGATAGTTTGAAACTAGTCGTGTCACGTTTTCGATTGCATAGTACAACTTCCTCAATTTCATTTCAAGCCCATCAAAGGAGGAGCTTTTCACATACGATTGCCCTAATACAATCAAAATTATCGAGGTGTTTGTCTACATGTGCGTGTGGTTGACATCATGAGAGGTGTTCAAAGGAGCCTTTACTGAGACCGAACTTAGACCTAACCAAAATGGCAGCCAGACAGATTGATAAGATAATTCGTTTCCTCTGTGATGAATGATATTGGCGGGGATCGGCTATTTTATATGGAATTATAGGGGACAGTGTCCGCTTATATGACTTATTTGTAGTTTATTTAAAGAGAAGGTTGAGTTCTGGGAAGAGGTAACAAATAATTTGTGAGCGTTATCATTGTTATTATGCAAGGGTGGAAGAACATCAGATTAAACATGTTCCTTGAAAAGCATGGNAGGTTTTTTTCGCCATGTGCTTGTGTAGTCCCATGTACATCATTCTGTGTACAGTGCTTGTAACTTTGCCAAGATTTTGCCAAATTTCTTATGATTTTGATGATTCCAGAACGTAGCAATGCACACGAATACTTATATACTAGATGATCAACCTTTTCTGATAGATTCCACACCGTTTCTTTCACAATGCAATCCCATGACCAGAAATCAACTTTATCTTTAACGAACTATCTTACGGTATACGTAAAATATTTGATTATTGTCTAGGTCGATCTGCAATAATGTCAAAGTCAAGCATATTAACTTGCTATCGTTTCTACATTAACATCAAGTCAACTCGACTCCATAAATCCAAAAACACTCTCCAAAATCGAGTCAATTCTTATCGATCAAGATAGTATGATTTACTTTTCCACAATTTGTCTTTCAAAGAGTGTGTTTTAAGATCACCAAACGCTGCCTACGATGAATGTTGCTTCTTTAACGCAAGAGTGAGCTTGCGAGCATCTAGTTTACTCAGACCTAACTCATCAGTCATGATCTGTTCATCCAACTCCAGAAGAAGTTCTCCGTTGATGTCATTCTCGATGAAGGTCTCCGAGTACTGTCCAAGTTTACAAGCTACGAGGAAAGAGCCTACTTCCTCCTGGGTAAGGAAACTGTGAATCCTCAAAGCCGTCTCAGTCGGAGATGTAGGGACCCGGAGTGAAGTGTGTTCGGGGACGCCTGGTGACGGAGAGACGAGATCAGGTGGTGGTGGTGGTGGTGTGCCTTGTGACACGCTGGTTGATGGCTTCGGGGGTATGGCAGGTGTGACCGATTGAGAATGCCTTGCCTGAGGATTGGACGTGGTGCTGACGTTGTCCTTACTTGACGGGGTTCCAGCCCTGTCTTTCAGTGAAGATCTGTGAATAGCCAAAGGAGGGTTGCTCCCTTTGCCGGAATTACGAGAATCTGTACGAGCTGGTACAGCAGGCTTTATATCTTTAACAGGTTGCAGAGAGTAATTTGACGTTGACGTGATTCGAGGGACAGGGACTGGGACCTTCTTACTCTTGGTATCTTGGTCTTCAGTCTCGATGGGTTTTGATGACGTAACTTTGACGTAATTGTCGCGTGTTTTCGAGGGTAATGTCGTATAGTCACTGATCATGGAATATTCTTCACTTTCATCAACCTGATTTTGAAGCCATTCGATTTTGTCATAAAGCTTTTTCTTCTCGTCTCGCAATTTCACGTTTTCTTCTTTGATGACCTGAAAAAAAATACATTGGCAAACTAAGGTTCACTGAACATATAAGGTAGGAACTCTTCTACAGCTACCCATGGCCCCTGGTAGTTTCATTTATTAAATTGATGGTAGTAATGCAGTATCGAGGTGGATCTATTGGGTCATGAATGAGATGCATCGATGATCATGGGGATGTATAACTTCGGACCAGACTCTATACCAAAAACTGAAGGTTACCCATCCAATGAAGAGGCTGCCTGGATATATATATATATNCGATAATTATATGGAATTTCTCTAACATGCAAGCCTACTGTTAGAAGTGTACTACTACTACTATGTAGAAGGAGTAGAATAAAACATACATACGGGGAGAATGTATAATCACTATATATAAAGAAATTTGATACTCGAATGTGGATAGGCTGTAATGCACTTACGTTGTATTTATTCAAAAGATCGTCGTACTTGGTTTTCATTTTCTCTGTCTGTTATGTAAGGAAAAATATGTATATGAGAGAGAAAGAGAGAGAGAGAGAGAGAGAGAGATAGAGAGAGAGATAGGGTTGGGGAGAGGTTGGAAAAGTTGTAGGAATTAAATTACTTGTTGTAGATTTATTGGTTTTCTTGTCCCATGATTTCTTTAAACATATAATTCATAATCTTTACTATCTTCTATTTGAATTAATTTGGGATTTGCGCAGCTAACGATGTGTCATATTTAGGGTTCATCAACCTATCTCAAGGCTATGGGAGACTAAAACGAATTCGAAGATAATAGTTGCTGCGAGGATATCAGTCCAAATATTTACTTGGGATCCTAAGTCGACGCACTTGACAAAACACTTTTAAGAGACTTAGGAGCAACCCTGATTTAGATTATGTTCAAATAATAGTACATAATGACAGTACATTACAATGGTTAACGAAATATAACGTGCAATAAATCAACACAAAATAAATCAAAATGAAGCATGTAACATAGTGTTGCCATCATATTTCTTAAAACACTTCTTATGGGATCTTTTTTTCTTCTAAACAGTTGAAAATTTATCCTTTTCAAAAAAATGTTTGATTTTACTCACCCCATCATCGGTGGGTACGTTCTCGGTGTTGACTTCGATGTATTCTTCGTTACTCATGTCCCTTTCGAAAACAGACTTCACGTCGGTCACATATTCATACCTGGAAGAAAGCACACAGTTAAAGAATACAGAATTGTGGGGAGGGAGGAAGAGAGAGAGAGAGAGAGAGAGAGGGGAGAGAGAGAGAGAGAGAGAGAGAAAGAGAGATATATAATGTATATATATATATATATATATATATATATATATACAACCATTGCGATCTCTTGATTTGGGGGAATTATTTTCATGCTCAGAGTTTGATAACATTTGCTCTAGTTTAAGGTGATGCATAATTAACATAAAATCAAATAGATATACAAATTCACCCTCAAAATATGATATTATAGATTTGTAATTAATTTCGACAAGTTCGAGGAGCTATCGTTTTCATTCATTCTCCTCCAATGAGCTCATTACAAATAGCTTTTATGATACTTACTCGTCGTCGTCGTCATCATCATCTTTCTTCGTTTGCGGCGTGCTAATGGCACTAGATTTCGGCTCGGAGAGTGGTGCTCGAAAGTCTAGCGCGGTAAGAGGTGATTGGAGCGGCTTGGCTGTAATAGATGGCGCCAAGGTCTCGGTACTACGTCCAGCAGATCGTGGCGGCCGGGGTGGGGGAGTTTCAATCAACCCAGCCTGACGTAACTCGCGTTGGTAGGTCTCTATGGTAGACTCCAGGCGCTTGATCTTTTCACCTTTCTCTTCATCTAACACCCTTCTTTTCTCATCGTATTTGGGCATAACAGTTTCTATCCGACGTTTTCCTATTGGTACAAACCAAACCATACAAAACAAAATAACAAGAAAAGTGATAAACTATCGATGTTTCATTTAAAAAACATTAATTTTCATAATGGCTGTTTATTAGAAAAGTAACACATAAATGTAATTTTGCACAGCAAAATCATGAATATGTATAAACTTGTAATACTTCTCCTATTCATATACTTCTGTCCGTATCAAGGCGGAAAATACATATTAAAGTAAACACACAAAAAGGGTTTGAATATCGTTGTTTTTTCCCCTTTAAAAAATCTTCGAAATGGCAACAAAACTTGCCCTTTTGTCAATCAATTTAAGCTGCCCAACTGAATGAATGAAAAGACTTGAATGTATAACCTAATCATACCTTCCCAACTTGCCAGCCATGGCACAAGCACTTCTGCTATTGGTTGTGGAATTTCTTCTAAAAGATGGGGTAACCCTCCTTGTGTGGGGTCAATCATTCTCCACGTTGTGTTGATACTGGCGTAGAGCGGTAATAGCATAGTAGATACCTGCTTCTCGGCAGGAAGAGGAGTGCGTTCCAGGGAGAGGGGTGTACTGAGGGGTAAGCAGTACACATTGGTGTCTCCGCTTCTGGTAGCCAGGATGCAGTCCTCCTCGCAGTAATCGATAAGACGCAGAACTCGTTCGGACAATCTGTTTCTCCGTCCATCACTCGTATCTGGAATCCGAACTCGCTAAAATAAAAAATTAAATTTCCATTGTATTCTGGAGAACAATATTCTACGTATTATTAATTCCGCTATAGCGAGGTCTTTGATTGTGTCTCCCCCACAACAATCATGCTTATAACTCAAACGTTATAAAAAAATTATCACCTCCTCTCTCTTTCTCTTTCTCGCTCTTTTTCAATTTTCTGAATTGAAAGTATTCATTGCTCGACAATATAAAGAAAAATGATGGGCCACCTTGAATGACAAATAAGATAGATATTTCAACAAATATTTGTACCAAACATTCTCATAATTATAAGTAGGAATGATAATGTCATAATGTTAATTAGTGAGCTGTCGAAGTAAAATAGTATTTTTTATAATAATATGGAGCCCATGTCTTTTCACGTGGCACTAACAGTGATGCCTTTTAAGTGAGATCGAGGTAGAATCGATGATGTGCATGAAATTATGATATTTAGTCGAAGTTTTTCTCTCTTACCTGTGGAAAATCGTGAGTTTTTAGTTGTGACAGTCGTTGAAACTCCGGTACAACCATAGTGGTATATGATGAAAACGTCATTTCTTTGGAAAAGCGAAATCGACTAGAATGCTGCGAAAACGGATCGGTCAGCGTTCCCACAAGAACCTGAATTATGAGGAAACTTTTTTATTTATTTGCTTAATCTAAACATTAATTGGTTTCTTTAGTATGTTTTAAAGATTCCTTATCATAAACACCCAGTTATAGATTCGATACAACACGCACGCACACATAAAATGAAGGAACAACGCAAATGCAATAATTAGATGTCAAAAGGATACAGCATAAACATGAAGCTTGATTTGCTCGATTTTAAATACACTTGTTAAACAGACTAGGAATTAAGATTAAGGAACAATGATTAAGGAACAATGATTTAAAAAAATATCGAGAACATTTCATTTGGAATTATAGGTAACAGCACGGGGGAATGCTCCACATAGCTAGCCTAGATAGAAAAGAATAAAGAAGGTTTATTAAAAAAAATATCATTAACACAATTTACTGAGATGTTGTTTTATTTGAATTCAAACGAAATATCATAATAATCAATCCAGCATCACAAGATAAATCATATAGCACCTCTTTAGATCCGAAAGGGCGTTAACTTCTATACTTAAATACAAAATACGCTATTCTGGCTCCACACGATCGACTCGTCTGACGCCGGAGGGTCTTACCTTGCCCATCACTTTGTCGACCTCGATTTTCTCGATTTCAATGATGTCATCGGTTGATTGCTGTTCGTCTTGATACACGGAGCAGTGGGCATCGACCACACGCACCACCTTGGGCAAGGGTTGGGCGTCGATGAGCGATGCAGTTCCATCATACACCTTGTCGTCCAATAAAGGATCTAAAGTAGATTAGATGAATACATTAATAAATAAATAAATGAATATAAAGATTTTATTCCTATTCCATTTTTCAACCAAGCTAGGTTTGCACACATTAAAGGTAGTAGGGTGAAATGCATACAATATTGCGTAAACAGCGAAACGTGCATGTTTGATGGGTGAAATTTTACAAAATAGTGGATAAAATGTATCCAAGTTCGGTTTTATCACCCACTGAACACGCATGTTCCCTTTTTACACAATATTGTGTTGATTTTAGCCTATTTTTTTATTTAGAGAGTATGCTTGCATAAAGCATATAAAGTGTTTCGATAGGTACAACCCATCGAGACGTCGAGATAGAGCATGAGTGGGCCCTTTTCAGGGTTTACCCTATCGAAAGACTACGTGGTGAACCCGCAAACCTTGCTCAAATCTAGCCTCACCATGGAATTCAATTCATTTTAATTCTGTTTTATTCATCCAAGTTAAATAAAAGGAAATTTTGTA
>BEXV01000160.1:183269-193647 GCA_003118195.1 Hemicentrotus pulcherrimus | reverse complement strand
CAGGGGGGGGGCCCAACCCCCAAAAAAGGTTAAAATCACGTGATTTTACATGATTTTTTTTCTCCCCCTAGATCCGCCACTGATTTATTCAGACAAAATAAAGACAATCAAATTTGATTTTCTGAAGTCAAATGAATTCATTAATTCCATTCACAATATTTAGGCATTACATTAGATTATGCACAAATATGCTCATTCTACTTATAGATATGTGACACATTATACGAATATGTAGATAATTATACTTCCTTATAACTATTAACCAGTAAGCACGGCAAATGTCAGAATATATTCATCCTTTCCTCTGTCCCAGAAATTAACAAGAACGGGAAATTCTTAAACCGTCAAATTATGCCAAAACAAATATACCTGATAGTCGACAGGAAGTGAAGATCATTATCAGATCATTTTAAGGTCATTGCATATAATACAAAGGTGCAATGTTACTTAAATATAAATTTAATCCGAAATGATGTGAAGGTGTAGGCTGGTAAAATATTAGGGAAAACTTGCACGTATGTCACTCTTAACATTATAAATCAATTATTGCAACAAGGAAGTGTGGAACAACTGCTACTTTTCCAGCTACTACCACAACTATTACTAGAAGTTACCAAAGTTTGGTACAGTCTTTTTTTTATACGCGCTGTATATCAATTATCTTCAATTTGTGAATAGACCTTATGGTAGATTAGCCTTGTCCTTAGCAAATAGATAAAAATTCATTAAAGTCACCTACCACTATATTACTACTACTACTACTACTACTACTACTACCACCACCATCATCTCCTCTATACTAGTTCTAGTACTCCTACTACTACTACTACTACTACTACTACTGACGTCTATACTACTTATACAACGTGTAAAACTGTTTGATTTTATGTATTCATATTTATGATGATTTCAAATAAAAAAAAGTAATGTTTAGACTACTGCTATTACCCCTACTGCTTCTACTACTACTGCTACTACCACCACTACTATACTATTACCACAACTGCCACCACCACCACTACCAGCATCATCACCACTATACTACTACTAGTACTACTATATATTACTACTTCTACTACTAAAACTACTACTACTACTACTACTACTACTACTGCTACTGCTACTTCCACTACTTCTACTTCTACTGATATTACTATTACTACTACTACTACTACAACTACTTCTACTACTGTTACTATTATTACTATCACTACTTCTATAATTACTACTACTTCTACTGCTATACTACTATTGCTACTACTACTACTCCTGCTACTACTAATACTAATACTACTTCTACTACAGCTACAATTACTACTGATATTATTATTACTACTACTACTACTACTACTACTACTACTAATAATAATACCATGTCTTCCACTACTTCTACTGCCACTACTGTTAGTACTGTTACTACCACTACTTCTACTTCTGCAACTGCTATTGACAGTACAGATAATACCACTACTACTACTACTACTGCTGCCGCTGTTGTTGTAATGGCTGCTGATATATACTACTACTACTTCTATTACTACTACTACTGCTACTACTACTACTATTACTGCTACTACTACCACTACTGCTACTACTATCTCTACTAATACTACTTCTACTACTACTACTACTACTACTACTACTACTACTACTACTACTGCTGATACTACTATTACTACTATTCCTATTACTTCTGCTACAGGTATTATACTATCACTACTACTGCTGAGGTTGCTGCTGGTATTGGTACTACTAATACTACTACTTACATGTATATTCATACTACTATTTATCACAATTACTTTTACTGCTGACTAAATGGAGGTTGAAATTCCCGAAAGCCGTCTACTATTACTTCTATTACTACTACTACTACTACTACTACTACTCCTACTACTATTATTACTACTACTACTACTACTTGACTATTGCTATTACTACTACTGCTAATACTAGTACTGCAACAACTACTAATACTACTACTTCTACTTCCACTTACCCAGTGGTAACATTTGATATAGCTGATTAGAATGAACTGGAAGGTAAAACGTGTTCCCGGTTGGTCCTAACGCCTTGACTACTTGCTCTTTATCAGTGCAGTGTATCATCAAAATATCACCTCCTGTAAATAATTTGAAAGAGTTACATTTACAATTCATTTGATTCCATATTATTTCAATATATTGCGCTGGTTGTGATAAAACGTTTCTTATTGTTCGTTGCACTTGAGGCGTCTTTTTTTTTGTTACAGCGTTATCATTACTAACTCTAATGAAGGTAGTCAGTTCATGTGGCAGGATTTCAATTCGGTGTTTCAATCCTTTCTTCCTTTCTTCTTTCTTTCCTGCTTTGATTTAGTTTGGCAATAAGTCATAACTGAATATTTTTGCCACACACTATTTTGTGAATTATTCTGTACAATAATATGTCATAAATGATAGTTTTAGGGATTTTTGTCCATCCTTAATTCAGTTTATAACATCAAGTACAATCTTAATAATGTGTGATTGAACATCTGTGGAGTCTTAAACGAAAAAAAAAAATGATTTCACATGATTATAAATAATATTGTCCATCGAAATCTCTGGATAAGTATCCTTTCCTTTACTAAAGTCCTATAGAAACTATTGCTATTAATCAATTTTTTAAAAAATCCCTCTATTCATATTTACCTTTACAATCAGCATTTTTGATCTCCGAGTCACTCCGTACCTTGACACAGATCGGCAGTCGCCCTGCCTCTCGGATAAGATTCGCTAAATCACCGGACTGAGATTCCGGTTGGATGTACCCGTACTCGTCCTCATCGTCGGAATCATCATCGGAACTGTTTGGTGGTTTAATGTACGGTTGGTGAGTTGCAACAGGGCTGTGCGAAAAATTGCGAGGGGCGACCGGTCTTTTGGCAATCGGTGGCTTTTTCTCTGCCATGATTGAAGAGGCGAAATTCTTTATTGCTTCGAGTTACCTAAAAATCAACTTCATGACAGTATTGCAAGAAAAACATACAGATCCACACTCCTCTGATAGGATGTGATTGTGATATGCAGTAAAAGAAAAGAGGTGTGGAATTCAAATTCGGAGAAAAATAATGTTTATTTAAGCAGAATACAATTTCTTAATATTCGTTGATACCACTTTACAAGTTATCAAGAATAAAGCAATGCTGGTTAGTTTGAGTAACTTTGGACATTGATCTCGACGATACTTGTGAAGACTGTTATTATTCTGGATACGTTGATCACCGACGGGTGTGTTCTCGTAGCTTACAAATCTCTTGCATTCACAGCAAATAAACGGCAGAGTGATTGGTGGTCCTCGATCAGTCAACTGCTAAATCCAAAAAAAATTAAAAAGATGAAACATACATGATGTCAACGGGAAATGCTTCGACAAGCAAGAATAGTTAAATTGGAATCACCACACCGTTATCCTTCCCCTGGCTTAATAATGTGAAGAATACCGACACTTCATGTTTCAGCCTGACACTTGAGTATTTATGATCAGAAACTCTTGGTTTCAAGGCAGACTCAGAGCTACCCGGAACAACATTACTATTTATTGTTATCCACACTACTCTGCATGTATAGATAGTTCACAGAGCGTGTGGTATATTTCCGACGCTATGCAATTCGGATGCGATTGTGAATGCTTATTCGTGCGATTGTAATAATAAACGGAATATGAAAACCTGTCATGCATTTTCTAATCATTTACCCTGTCTCATTATTTCCTTCCTGCGTTACGAGCGGGTTACGAGATTTAGGGCATACCACATGCTGTCTCAAAAGTGGTACATTGTAACTGACTTTACATCATGGTTCTTAACATTTTTGTTGATATTAAGCCTGCATTCTTGTCCCTAAATATTCCTTTAAAATACTGAATTCCCGCCCCCCTCCCACTCAGAAGTCGGAATGACCGCATGCTTGTTGCCAAAATGTCAGGTAAAAGGGTACTTTTCGTGCGACAAAGTCCGTCCCCAGAATTGTAAAAAAAAAAAAGGGGGGGGGTGTATTTGACTTTTCACCCGGAGTTTTCTTTAAAAAGGAGGTGTTTTTCTTTTTTTTCTTTCATCTCTTTGGACTCCTGAGAAATTATTCCGAATTAAGGGGGGTACATTGAGCATTTTTCCTGATTAAGGGGGGTCTCCGAGGCAGGAAAAGCTCGCGAAAAGCCCGCAAAAGGGGTGTTCGGAAATGTTGTCAGTCCTCAGATAGAGGGTGCTTTCAAAAAGAGGGTACGAGCATATGCGTACCCTAAATAACATTGATTGGGGGGCCGGGACTGAATCAGGTACGTTGAATTTCTAATATGGACAGGGGAGAATCCCCGGGGGAGAATCATTACAAGGAAATACGCAACTGAATCTAGAGCATCAAGTCGATAATTTTGACTAAATTCTGAAAACAAACTTCCCGTGCAATGTAATACCCTGGGAATAACACAATAGTCAAGTTTAGTTTCTGTTCTTGTTTAAGGTGAATCCTGGACGCGAGTTGGAGTTTCAAAAATACATTATATTTCTTTATTCAAATGTATAGATTGTTAGATCAATGAAAAGGTATACGAAGAGTAATAGCGGCGTATCCACACCTTGACTGGGAGGGGTGGGGTGGGTGTAAGGGGCGCTGGCAAATCACCCCAGGCAACCCAATGAATGTATTAAAACAAGAAACCCTTTTTCCTCCCTTCTCCCTGGCACTTTGTCGGACTGGAGTAATATTTACGATGCATGTATGACATAGACCGGTATTTATCTATGTACCTGAAAATATTTCAAACCTATTTGTAATATATATGTATATTACAAGAACTGCTTCCGATTTTGTTCGGCAATTATTTTACAAGAAAATACCCGCTCCCATTTTCGTCTTTACTTTATTACCTCATTTCTGGCTACATGTGTGTGTGTTGCGTGTGTATTGGGTATTTACAGACGTGATTATTTAAGTCTGGGGACCGATCTTTAAACGTCACCATCCGAAAGACGTGATTCAGCTTCGAACATACCAGGGATAACTCTCGGATCCCTGAACATACGCTGAATTTGTGTAACTTCCACTTTTAGCTGGATTACAGGCGCACGCCACAACGTCTGGCTTCATGACCTAAGTAAACACTCAATAACGCCACTTCAGACTTGCAGTGCTACTGGACAGAAATGTTCCCATGCTACTTTAAGAGCAAATTCGATTGATTACTTTCATTATTTTCTTAATTGAATAGTCTTTTGTTGGTTGGAATTCTCCCCACCCCCATCTTTAAACACCCAATTGAAGAATGAATATTAAGTTTGTGACGACGATGACTCGACGAGAGAAAAATACAGATCAAAGTCTAAAAACAGAAGTTACCACCTTGGAAGTATCAAATGTGTCCAGTAGCACGTTACATTGATTTACCAACAAACAGACACTCTGCAGTCAGTTTCTAAACACACCATTACCTTCCAGACGAATCCATCAATACAAACAAAATGTGACGTTATAGTTCAAAGTCTAGTATTTATTCACCTACAATTCATAATTTCATATGTACATTACAATCGTCTTGTCACAGACTGGTTAAAAGAAGTACATTGCATGTTTTACTGTAATTATAATTTCTACAACGTAAAATAGGTTCTGACATTTATCAATATAAACAAAAAGTTTTAATCTAATCATTACTAATTATCAATGATTGGAGTAGTCCATGATTACCCACTTTGTTGGGAAAATAGAACGAGATTCATTTGCCTGCTATAAGACCTAAATTGAGAGATTACAAAACATGCTGGTATTTATCTAAATGTAATGGTATTTAAGGAAACTAGAACTGCATTTTTCATTATGAGAGCAATTCACTTCATATTCAATCTCGCCCCCATTACAAAAATAAGAATAGGCAGTGGGAGGATAGTTGTTTGTCAAACCTGTGAAGCAAACCAGTATCCACTGAATACAATGTGTATTTCACTGTTCACATGTTTCACACAGTCCAACGAAAAGTGTTTACATATCTCACTTCTGAAAAGGAACACAAATATTGATTAAAAACCTTCTTGGCTATGTTAGCAATGAACTTACACAAACATGTCTACCCAAACAATGCATTCTATGTGATTTACATTTACTTGTTCATAGGAGGCTGGCTTAACGGAAAGGACTTGTATCAAATATTATGGATATGGTAACTCACTTCTAAAGATCTTCACATTCTTGAAGCATTCGTTCAGATGCAGAAGATGAAAACAGGAAATAAACACAATTACTGAGAGGGAAACCCAAACTGCTAAAATAAAGTAAAGTCAATGTTTATTCAAGGTGGAACATCAACTAATGTGGACTTATGTCTTTCAAGTAGGCTTTAGTAGAGATTTTTATTCATATGTTTGCTAATTGATTTAAATGAAAATAATGGTGAAATTTAATGATAAATGTGTAATAGCTGACTCTTGCTTTACAATACATGTACGTTTGTAAGCAACATATTTTCCACAGCATTAAATCAAGTCAAATGAAGACAAAAAATACATAATAGATTAAAACAAATAAAACCAACCAAGCAAATACAAATAAAAAACTTTTCCTTGGTACATCAATAGCAGGTGGTAGCTTAGGAGATGGGCCGATGTTCAATTCGATGCTTGGAGAAAGTGAACATTTTACTCGGTATTTAGCATGGTTAAGTAAAATAACTCCAGTCATATTCAGTATTTTATCTAAGTTTTGCATCTAAGTATTAAAGCAAACTTTGGCAAAGAGACTTGGTAAAGTCACATACCAGTTGGTCTTGATTTCTAAGACCTAGTCATCTAAAAGATTATGAAATTAGAAACATAGTGCACAGATTTGCTTGGCCACAGCCCATTCCAAATATCATGCATAAATCTCTGAGCTAGCTTCCATAGGAGTAGAACACTTAGCTGAAAGCTGAAACTGAATAACAGCATTGGCAAGGTATTTGATCTCGGCCAAAATTGAGTAAGATACACATATTTCAATTAACCTATGAGATACATTGGTATATGCTTTCCATACACTTGATCCCAGGTTAGCTCAAGCTATGTCCCACAAGTTTAGTATTGAATTGAATACCGACCCCTTACTCATTATAAGGCTTGGTTTAATTACATTCATGCAAATACAATATGGTATTATCAATTTAAAAAAGAGGAGATCATCTCCCATGTTTTCTGATTAAATACAACATTAATTTCAGTTTTTTCATCTATGAACACTGCACAACACAAAATAAAGGGTATATTAAATAAAATTCAAAGTAAAATCGTTTAAAATTTTGATTTATTAAATATGTGAATCATTCACTTTTAACGGTTTATTCACAGGAGAAAATAAGTTGAAATTCTTGATGCATTTCTGCAAGACTACTTGTGCCAACCCACTCTAGGATCCACACCCAATTTATTCTCATGTAAGCTAAATTATAATCTAGTATTTAATAGTTTAGCTATGTGAGGGCAAACATATTTTACATGTTAAAGCATGAGCTTGAAGCAATTCTAAATTATGATTGAGTGAAACTAAATAATTGTTTGCAATGTGTTTACATTGACCGACTGGAAACTGAAAACAGTATTCAAATGATTCCCTCATATCACTGGGTGCAGTTCAAGAAATACTTGCAGAATGACACTAATAAATGAGTGAATATTTGTGATTCTGTATCACAATTTTAACGCACAAGGTTGAAGAATTTTAAGGGCTTATAGTTATAGTATAATGTCTTTGTCTGCATAAGAGAATTGCTGGACATATTCTGTATATTAAACAAGGTACCTAATTATTATCACATGACAGTAAGCAGATATCTTATTCAAATATGCGAAAATCTCACCCCCCCCCAAAAAAAAAAAAAAAAAAAAAAAAATTGAGAAAAATAAAATGTTCTTTTTCCTTACAGAACAATTGCACATGTTTATGTGAAAACATCATCCTTAACAGAGTTTTAGCTCATATAAGCAATAATTTCATTATTATGGAATAGATTTAGCAAGCTCTCTGAAGAAAAAAAACTTACCAAATTAATTTATTTTCTGTTTTTGTCTGTCTATAACGACAACCACATGTCATTGGGACAGAAGAATTAGAGAAGAACAAATATAGATATACATGTTTTACAGAATACTAATATATAGGTCAAGAATTTAGAATACAATTTAAACAAAGTATAATTTAAATGTTGAACATTAATTTATTTATTTTTATAAGTAAAAAGAACAAACTTTCAATATATTTGAATAATTGGAGAGAAGACGAAAAGGTTATAGACAAACATTTTTCAAATGTCAACTTGATGTTGATTAAGAGGGAATTATATTCCTCTTCGATAACTCTTCAATGATGCTTCACATGTTTCACTGAGGGTTGTTAATTGTTTGTTGTGTTACATGTTGCCCAGACAGATAAGCAAGCACATTCATGTTTTATTTGTTATCTCCAGCTGCACAGAATTGGTTAGCCCCTGGATATATATTTCCATTCAATCCTAATATGATTAACTAACGTTTGCTGGCAAGTGAACTCATAACTTCCTGGTTGTGTTCTTCTTCAAGTGTCTATTTCTTTGGTATCCGGGCTGATATTAAGTTTGATTTAATATGCTTACTTCAGTACATATCTGTGATATATATATATATATATATATATATATGTATATATATATTTAACTGAATTTACAACTGTTTTTGTAGATTTGGTAAAGTACAGCACCTAAAGCATGAGTGCAAGTACATTGAGCTAGTAACCGTCAAAGGGAAAGGCCTATAGGATAGCCAGATCATTATGTTGGTATCAGTGAATGGGAAATGGAAAAAAAGAACCTTCCTAAGTTCCATGCCTTCTCTCATAAGATAATTGCGAGGGACTAAATGTACTTCATGATCATGATGGATAGAAAGGAAAAAAAGGGCTCAAGTTTGTTGTTCATTAATACACAATGAAAAATGTGATCATTTGAGGTAGTCAACAGATCTGGGTACAGGATACAATTAAACTTGGTGACAGTATACATTGCAAGTTCCTACTTGAGAAAAGGACACTCAAACAGTTACACAGCACTCATCAGTACCTTTTATACTTTTTGTTTGAAGTGGTTCAGAATTGGTGGAGAAATGATGATTGGGAACTGGCAAAATAATAAATTAACTGTAGTTACCCGAGCATAAATGCATGACTTCCTAACCAATGATGTCGTAAATGAACTTCAAGCTTTACCTATGGAACACGTTGATGTAAGTTTGAGTTACCCCCTGCCTCTACACAAACAATCATCCATGCATCTTACACTATCATAATTTAGTAGATATGGCTCCTAAACCCTGTTCAGACAAGACGCAGTAAATTGCTTAAGATGACCTGTGGCAGCAAAATATCATTTGAGGTGTGAATGAATGGCAAGTAGAGGGTCAATAAAACAAACGCACACATCAAAATTCTCTTTATATACTCTGTGATCAACCAGGGTCCTGTTTCATAAAACTTGTTTTAAAAAACAATTGCCACAGATCTATGACGAATCTGCTCCTAGCCGAATATATGTAAGGATTTAAGTAGCTTACAACAATTATAGTAACGTGTTATTGATAACATGTTAGCGTTAACATGTATTATGAATCAGGCCCCTGGTGGTTTAACCCAGTGAGTCTGGAATGAGACCCTCACATATTTGAGTCCCATATGTGCTGTAGAATATGAAGCCTAAAATGGGAAGGTGCCTGGAATCAGGTTAAGGCCAGGAAACAAGCATCCAGGGATGCCCTATGCTTGTGCAATTCTATTTTTGCCACAGTGGTTTTCAAAACGATTTACTGTATCATGCCTGAATGAGCTTAAAGGGAGAAACTTAAAAAAGTATAGAGTACCGAAGCTGTGACGTCATAAAAATCTATTTTGAGAATTTTTCAATTTTTTCTTCATTTTCCGAAAGAACATCAAAAATAATGTCCAAATGTCGAAAAACAATTGAATATGTTAAGAAAAAATTGAGAAATTCTAAAAATAGATTTTTTAAAGACGTCACACTTCACCACTCTATAGGATAAAAACAATCAAACTATGAGGGATTTCAGTATATTGCTACACGCTTGTCTCGTTGCTTGCTTCTGACTTTGGTGCGAGCCTTGAACGCTGCAGAGTTAAAATTGTGCTGCAAGAAAGAGAAAAAGAAGAAAAGAAGAATGATATTTCCCTTTCCCAGAAGTGATTTAATATCTATGCCTAATACAGCAAAATCATGTTTTGTAGGCACATAATGTACAGAAACCTGCAAATAATATTTTCAATAATGCCAAAGAATCTATTGTCATGGATATTATGTTATTTTAACCCTATTCCCATTGGGGGGGGGGGCTCTTTAGGCCCCCCCCCCCCCC
>BEXV01000160.1:171429-182135 GCA_003118195.1 Hemicentrotus pulcherrimus | reverse complement strand
CCCCCCCCCCCCCCCATGGACTCCAGTGATCAAAATAACCCAATGAGAATAGGGTTAACACTTAGTTGATGATATCAACAGATCATTTTGTTGTTGTTCATTTTTCTTCTTTGTGTATGCCATTGTTCTAAACAAGGTATAAAGAAAATGGGTTACAAAGCTATGAATTTGCGCATTCTCAGAAAAAGGGATCCAGTAAATGTAATACAATGAAAACAATGCAAATATATGCATAAAGTGTGTGAGACATATGACAGATGTTACAAGTTATTTAAAAACCATCCTTGCATTTGAAGAATGGAAAAAACCTCCAAATTCCACAGTTTCCCATTCCTGAGTGTCAAAGGAAAATCGATAAAACAAGTCCAGTATGACCTTTTTATCTTATATTACATCCAGGGAATGAAAAATTTATTGGCGTGGCCATTGATTGTTTCTTTCTGGTACAACTGTAATGACCACACAATCTTGTTCTTCACAATAAGAGAAAAATTATGAGTACAGCAAGTCACCTGGAATTTTTTGCAAATCAAATGTACTATAGTTAAAGGGATAGTTGAGTTCTTGTTTCTGACCGCAAATGCCTTCAAAGTGCATGTTTAGTGCTACACGGACTGGCTGGTTGAGCGTATTATAACCAACACGAAAAGCCAACAAATGCCAACATCGGCATTGGCTGAAATGCATCGTATAAGGTGCCATTACGTTTTTATCAACAGTTGTTTCAAATAATTGAATATTTATGGTGGTACACAAATATTAGATGATAATGTCTATGGATATTCAGCCGTCTCTGAACAGGTTTTGTCATTAAAATTGTATGTTCTTTCAAATTTTATACTCAGTTTTTCATTATCTCACAAAAACAAAAACAAAATTGTGTAGCGCCCTCTGCAACAGAACTCAACTATCCCTAAGCGGAATTGCCCATTACTAACACATGATAAAACTCACCCTCTCTGTTTTGGTGGCTTTCTTATGACCTCCTGGTCCTATAACAAAGGGAGCCCCAAGTCCAAATATATCCCTGAGTAAAGGGTTCTCCTGTAGATGTGTGTTGGTGCCTGAACCTAGAGACTCTCGGATGATGGAATACTGCCGTCTTCTCACCCACGAGTCTATCTCTAAACATTCTACTCCAAATTTGACCAGCTCCTGTGGGGATTCCCCATTCTGTGAGAATGATGCAAGGGTTAGGATGTAGGTTAGTAACAAAGAAACAGCAAAAGTTGGCATGTTTCTTGAATCAGAGTGATATCCTTAACATCACCGGCAATAATGAATGCTTTTGGGTACCAAGTGTGGCTGGTATTTAGGCACAATACATAAATACAAAAGAAAATATTTTCTTTCCGGTTACAATACACACAGATCATCTTTTTGCAAAACAGATCTCAAATATAAATTTTGGGACACTAGATGGAAAAGGGTCATCATTAGGCGTGACTATCTCAAACAGTTAACTAGCATTTGGTGAAAAATTTATGAAAGCCAGCATTAAGCCAGTATGAGATAATTGTTATTTTTTTCCAACAATTTCTTTAAAAGAAAGAAATGTTAATGAATACATTTATGAATTTTAACAATACAACAATCAGTTTATCTTCTTGTTAGCAAACAGTTTTGTCTCTTACTGTTGGGTATTGAATGGTATATCCATTGTGAAATTGGTCAAGATAAGTAAGCGTTTGTAGACATGTTGCTGCTAACGGTTCACAATTTTTAGAAGAATTTGTTGAATCTTTTGAACACAAACACATACAAATGGGTCAACCATTGTAAATTTAGAGTGTATTCATTGGCATTTCTTTCTTTTAAAGAAATTTTTGGAAAAAAATAACAATTATCTCATACTGGCTTCATGCTGGCTTTCATAAATTTTTCACCAAATTCTAATTAACCTGCGTTTTAAGTGTTTGAATACTAACACCTGAACATGTATGTGTTTGGAGTTTGGGACCAAAACAAAATGTACTTAACAAACGCTAACATTTTTACGGTGCAGTTATCAAATCTTTTCACGAAGTGAGAACCAAGCTGCTGTTTTTACCTCTATAGTTTGTATGATGTCCCTAAAACTAGACCGTTGTTGCCTCAAGTCTTTCTTCGCTCTGTGCTTGTTGCTATCTGTAGCTAGATTTCTTATCTTCACTACAAGTTCATCTATATCATCACCTTCAAATTCCTGCAAGATAAGAATAACAAAAATGTGAAGAAAGTTTACATTTCAATGTTCCTTTTGTGTCTCTCTTTAAATAAATTACTTCTCCATCAATGATTTAAAAAAATGGTCAGTTTTTGAATTTCACTCACTATTATGTTTTCCAAAAGTGTCCTAATCACTTGTCATTAACATATTTTAACAAATTCTAATTGTACAATTAATAATAAAGCAATGCACAAAAAGTTGTCAATAATATTTCATCCTTCTTACACTTCCTTGTAGCCCATTACTTATAAATTATTCTTCTTGTATGACATGAATTTTATCTCAGTTAATTACAAATTCATAAAGTTTGATAGGAATGCCATGAGCTCAAGTACCATGTTATCATCGAATATGAAATTTAGGATCAAATTACATATGATGTGCACATGTAGTTGATTCATAATGTTATCAAGAAAACAATCTTCTTATTGAAACAACTTCCAGAAAAAAAAGCCCTAATGAACTTAAAAGAAGATTGATTGATTGTTATTCTTTCAAAATATGTATGGGAATTAGTCCTAAGACCTCTGTAGAGCTGCCTATAGTGAAAATACAATGATAAGGGAGATGTGGAGTGAGGAAAATCAGGAGATGAAGGATATCTTTTAAAAAAAATGTAATTTAAGATCACATAGCTATAGATAACCTCTTATTGGAAATGAAGTCTTGTAATGGCACACAAGAAGAACTCTCCATTCATGTTTCAGATGGAGTTGAAAGTACGATTACAGCTTTTATAGGGACGAGGCCACCCTGAGTAAATTAGAACTTTAGTTTGTATTATGAGTACATACCTCATCATCTTCTCTGGCTAGTTCATAAAGCATAGCTATAGCTTCCCCTGCAACTATTCTAAGGTTGACATCATCACTGGACAAGAGATCTGGAAGCTTGGGTAAATGCCTGTTTTAAGTGAGAAAAAAATATCAAGAAAAACTTGAATTAAATGTCAAAAGGAACAAATAAATGTACAGAACAGCAATGGGATCCACATTCTAGTAATGGTAGATATAAGTTTTTCCTGTGAACAAGAGTTCTATCACGTGGTTATTCGTTAGATGCAAATATCAGACATAATTCAGCACTTGGTGTCTACATCCGTCAACTAATTTTCCAATGTTTTTTTTTTAACAAAGAGTGACTTAACCTTCTTTTTTCACAGCTATATTTTATATTTCTTTCAGCTTCCTGCTTCTCCAGATTGCCAGTGCGTTCATAAATCTCTATCTCTCAGGCATGACATTTATCAACATGTCACAGATCTATCTAACAAAATCTTAATGTCATCCACTACATTCAGTGCCACAATGTTTTGGACACTAATAACCCTTCAAGAAAGATATTCTGATTTTTAATGATTTAATTTGGCAAAGAAGAGGGTAATGCATAACATTCCCTGAACTCACGTTTCTACTATATGTTTTATCCTAGAGGTAGGAGTAATAGATAGTAGTAGCATCCAGCCATTAAGTGCCGCGGTGTGAAGGGTAGATACACCAGGTTTATGGGTTGGACTGGACCCATCACCTTTGAGGTATGAAGCACTGAAGATTCCCTCTAGAGCATTCATGCAGCTGCATACAGTCTGGAGGAAAAAACACACACAATTTTTGTTTACTTCTTAATTTTTATTCATTCATGGTTTAATACAAATAACGGCCCATGGCTGAATTGTTCACAAATTAAGAAATACATAGAATAAATTACTGCAATCATATCTATTTGACATCCTCACCAGAAATTCATCTTTTTGTTTCTGATCCTTGGTATGTTGACTACGTGCACATGATCTGCTAAAACCAACACAATAAATACACCCTGAAATGGTTTTATAGTCAACAATAGAGATCAAGTGTGATGTAAGGTCTGCTTGTTACATACCTCAAACTCTGCAGCTGCTATAAAAGTTCCTAGTCCTAAAGCTGAGGCACACTGAAAAATGAAGACAATAATATATAAGAAGAGAAATAAAGAGGGATGACACATTAATCAATCTAGGTAAACCGAAATTCATCACTGAAAAAGACAGATGATGTCTATGAATATTATTTACAGAGGAAGAGAAAAATCCTCACATATTCCTAACACTGTAGTCTTAAATCAAAGCAAAATTGCGAAGTTTTAGTAAAAGAATTTTACTTTGAAATCCAGTACTACTGCAGTTATACTACATACCATGCCTTAAAAACAAAAATATGAGAAAAATATCCCATAAGTAATGTTGCCAACTCCTGTAGACTTTTGTTAATGAAATATTAAACAAGTCTAAAGATTATCGTAAAGGACAGGTGATGTTGAAGAAGGTTCACTTCTTCCAACACAAAGTTTTGAAATCATGCATTATATACAAGTCTAGATGCAGAACAATTCATGAGTAAAACCCGGAAGAGAAACCTATGCAAAACAATGCTTCTACCTAAACTATAATTACTTATTTTGATTTTCTTAACCGATAACTTAAAATAAGTCTGGATCTGTCAACAAATGAAGAAGAAAAAGGAAGTAACAAAAATGAAAACCAGAAAATATGCTCACACTGGCTCTTGCAGCAGGAGCAGCAGTTTTATCTAGCGCCTTGGTCATGAGGACCGGTCGAAGAGCGGCAAACACTTCCTCACATTCTGGTCCTGCACCAAGCTGGATCCATAGTGTGTTTAATAGTTTAGCTGCTAGAACCTGTTCATCACCTTTACCTATGGGATACACAAAAAGAATGGGATTGGAAAATGAAATTATGTAATCACAGACTATAGGTCAGGTATGAGAATCTCAGTCTGTACATGTAATTGAAATACTGTGATCATGACAAACCAAGTTTATCATCATGTATGTGAATATGAATAACTTTAAAGAGAAGGTTGAGTTCTGGGAAGAGGTGAAAAATAATTTGTGAACTTTATCATTCTTATGTTGCAAGTGTGGAAGAACATCAGATAAGACATGTTCCCTGAAAAGCATGGCTCTTTAAATGCCTTCATATTCTAAATATGTCATGTTCATCGTAAAACTTGGGGGTAAGGTTTTTTTCGCCACGTGTTCGTGTAGTCCCATATACATCTTTCTGTGTACAGTGTTTGTAACTTTACCAAATTTCTTATCATTTTGATGATTCCAGAACCTTGCAATACACACAAATTCTTATATGCTAGATGATCAATCTTTTCTGGTCGATTCCACACCGTTTCTTTCACAATGCAATCGCATGACCAGAACTCAACTTCATCTTTAAAGGTTGTCCTGTATACAATTAATCTAGATCCATAGATTATCTATAAATATAAAACATCAGTTCATGTTTGTATGATTTTGAAAAATTTACAAACAAACCTGCCATTTCCCACACCTTTACCTGCTCATCTATTACATCACATCCTCATACAAATAACTTTATGTCAATAGTTAACATTGTAAAAAGAAATGTTTTGAAGACAAGTTTTGAAGTTTTTAACAGTATCACAATTTGTTATGTACATGTATATTGGCAGTTTATTCCAAAGCTCTGTTGCAGCAACGTGAAAAGAGCATAACCCATAGCACTTTGTATATTTTTGACGGATAGCAAGGAGAGAATTATGGGAAGACCTCTGAGGTTTCTGTTAGGTACGTATTAGGTAAGCAGTTCGATCAAATACATACAAGCCAATCCTTTCAGACACTTAAAGGTTAAGACAAGGATTTTGAACTTCGCACACTGATGGTTATGGCTCCAGTAAAGATGGCCATCTCATTTATCTTTCAATTTCACTTTTTTTTTCCCCTTCTAATCACTTACCTATCAGTTCATGAATGATTCTTCCCATCCATCAGTGATCATGTTAAAATAATAGTTGTCTTTTCTGCTTGCAATATACCCATGATCATAAAGAATTTGAACTTTGATCTAAGTACTGAGTCATGGACAAATGTTTGTCAACTGTCAATACGCCACTGTGTGGTTAGAAAGAAACTTATTTCTGATTTCCCTGTAGCTCTGCACTTTAGGTAATGAACTCACCTTTCTTTATACTTCTTTCAAGGCAGTCTGCAATTGTGATCTTTCTACTGTCTACAAAATCAAAGATGTACTTCTTTGAGAACGCTGCCCTGATGCCTTCAAAACAGTGCTTGCGACCTGCAGCACTGTGATAACAAGAGAAAGAGAAAGAGAGCTAGTTAATAATCAAAAGTATGGAAATGTCATTTAGAAATGCCCTTCAATACACACTACCAAGTGGTAGCATGTTACCAAAGAACTGAATACCGGTAGCGATATTAGTACGGACTGTATTATCATCAAATCTTTGTGATATTGCTCATTCCTTGATTATCTCTTTAACAAATTCTACATTCATATGTATCCCAATATATCACAAAACTATTCGAGTTCAAAACCTGTGACTCAAATCAAATACCTATTTGCCGGCATAAACGCCGCAGTATTTTCGGGAGAGAAAAAATCAAAAAGTCGGGGTGCGGCGTATGCAGCGAAAAAGTTATTAAAAAAAAAAAGCAAGTCAAAACCAGCACAAATTTGCACATATGGGACTACGAACAGTACAATAACTATACCACTATGGTACAGGACATTTCCACACATCTTACTGAAAATTTTACCTTGCATTGTTGACATTAAGACGAAAAAAAAAACTTCCAAAAACAACATCTGCCGATAGATATTGCTCTAAGTTCATGCCAATGCATTGCAAAAGTAAAAGAAGGGCCCGTTCAACGGAGCTGCCTCGAAGCATCCAGCACGCGAAGTCGCCATTTTCAATCCATTTCAATGTATACATCACAGAAAACTGCAAGATACTGTATCAGTGCTTGATGGCCGAGCGGTCTAAGGTGGTGACTTTAGTCGCATCGCCATTTGAACGCAAGAGATCGAATCCCGTCTTTTATTTTTTTTTTTCTTTTTAAAGGTCAAAATCGGGGGTGCGGCCTATACGGTGGTGCGGCGTTATCGCCGGCAAATACGGTACGTCTATTGTCTACGCCTTGCTGACAAAGAGTTAACAATTAATGTTGGATTAAAATATACACCTAAAATCCACTGTATTATATAACAGTATAAACATCAATCTACCATATCAAGGCTTTGACATACATGTATTATCATGGCTGTTGTAAATAATCATACACTCATTTATCTTATGAAGTATCATATATTCACTCTAGTACTTTAGAAGTCACACCAAGGACAATACACTATACTGAATGGCCAAGAATCAATTGGTTCGGAGTTGATCTGGAATCAGTGAGGCAGTGTGACTTGGGAATAAACAGTCAAAAGCTATCATGTGGAGTACCTCTTCTGTGTTGTTCCATCGATGAAATCTCTAATCTTCTCTTCAAAGGCATCTTGACCACTGGTTTCATCCACGTCATCCAACCCATGGCTCGCTATAGCTGATTCACAAAGAAAATAAATGTAATTTTACAATTGTGCATTAAAAGAACCCTTTGTATTTGTTTATGTACATGTAGTATAACAACATAGAGTGTTAAAATGTAGTGAGTTCATAACAATTTTAAATATAACACAATACCCAGCACTTACAAAGAAAGTAAACTGCTGCGAATGAGAAATGAAACTAATACCGGTATTTAGAATTATTTAAAATTATTTCTGCTGGACTTCTATTCTAATGTTAACGATGATCGTTTTCACAAAACACTAAACATGTACGTACACAGTTTACCTCATTGTCCAATGTGTACATGTACCTTACACTGTATGTTTACATGTACATGTTATTCTGGTTTACATGGTACATGTACATGTATGTGTATAAATATCTTTGCAGTAATAGATCAGTAGCATTATGCATATTACAGTATATCTGAATAGCAATTATATTGCTTGTACAATTTACATTGAAAGCAAAACAGAAAGCCTTCATATGAATTATATGTACAATTTTCCTGCAACTGTGCCAATATCCTTGATTCAACCTTTAGAATCGACTTGGGAGAGTTGGCCAATATTTAATCTAGTTCAAAGGTTTGTCAGTTACCGGTATAATAGCATGTCATCTAATCTTCATGTACAGTATGTGTGAAGTAGTGCTGTAATAAAATGTAAAACACTATGCTATATACATATATGTGGGTAACAAGAAAAAGCAATCATAAAAACAAAGGAAATTGGGTTGGAAAATTCCAGTCAATATAATGAGAGAATTACCATGGAGAGTTAAACATGTTTCCTATGGAGTAAGGCCTATATAGTGTAAACTGTAGTGACTTAACAGAGTATGTACACGTACTGTATACGTGTCACTGTATAATGTGACGATGCGCTATGACCTTTCTCTTTACCAAGTATCTGATGGCTCAGTGGTCACCTAGTCTATTTTTATAACTTCCTACATGTACTGTACATGAACAGCTGTCATACTATTTCCTATTTCACATATCATATTTCACTTTGCAAGTCATGATCTTCTGATGCTACATGTATGTGCACGCCTTTGCACATAGAAAATGCACTCTTCTCCACCATTATAATAGTAAAGAGAATCGAACATAATCTAGTCTCACACAGTACATGTACATGAGTTAATGTAATTTTTCTCCTCTGACTTCCCCTACATGTAAACATTTCTACAATAAAACAACTCTTTCTACAACTATTGTATATTTTAGTAATGACAGTGAATGACACATTTCCTATTGCAATGTCAGACATTTGTCATTCCAAGAACTTGGCAAATTTGTCTTATTTATTACACAACAGCTGTTTGGGTGTTATTAAGGCATTGTTTCAAACATTGGTGGCATGATTAGCGATTGAGGGGGAAAAAGGAGGAATCTTAAATTATAATACAAAACTTGTTCCCCACCACAAACAAAATCATATATAAATGAATAAGGAAACAAAAATAGAACAATATAAAATGAAACAACCCAAGAAGAAATTAATCAATATGGATTAATACATCATGTATGTTAAAGTCCCTATATTCATCAATAATTAATACACTGTTAATTGTTTTGTTTTCAAATCTTCAAACCCTACCTTCCTCAATGCTGTCTGGTTCTGATATATGACTGCTGGTGACGCTCGCTGTCTCCTCAGCCGTATCATACTCGCTGCTGTCTCCGGCTCTAGCCCCGCCTGGTGAGAGAAAACGACGAGATGCCTTCATTTCTCAAGAGTTTTGTCCAAAATGCCAGATAGACACATGAAAGTAAAATGTCTACGAAGTTTCTTATTCAGAATAAAACATTGAGATAAACATAAAGTCTGCACTTCAAAAGCTACATTCAGTAGCCAAATAAAATAGCAATTTGATCAATGAAATTCTTTCAATTTTGAAGCATAGCATATGGTAGACTTCTTATTGATGATACTGAATAAACTGTCAAACTGTGACCTATATGGACTGGCAGCCTGGCAGGCTTTTAGCCAACATGTATTTTAAGGAACATCTGCCATGGTTCCCTTGTACATGTATGATACAAATCTGCCCTTTGGATGAAGTGACGTAAAAAGAAAAGAGCAGAGATTTGTACATCACTATCGTCACAACACTAATTGTGTGTACATATATTGCATACCTTTCCAATCATACATTTTGCTAAGAATTGCAGCCCAATGGCTAGTTTGGAGTTTGAACTTGACTGAATATTATTACCAACAAGAGTGCAAACTCCCTTTTCATCCATAATCCTCACTTTTCTAATACAATATTTATCTATAGTTTCTGATCAATTATCCCCTAGGCAATCAACCCCGCCATTTACCAGCGAGACAATTACCCACCCTGGACAATCCCTAACCCGACCCTAACCCGACACTGCCATGGCTATAACGATGCTTGCTATTACATTACCGTACCCCGAACCGAAACAAGTTCAGGTGAAAAATTTGCCGAACTCTGCCGAACCGAACCGAACACGAACATAGCGTCTGACTTACATGTACAGCACTAAAATGGTGTCCAGGTGAGGGGGTCTACTTTACTTCAAACAACAAATACAGTACATGTACACATTTTTTGCTTTTTTGGATTGTATGCAAACAATTCTGAGAGGCACAACAATAATTTGCAGTTGGTCATGTTTGTTTTTAAATTAGGATTCAGGATTTTGCGGCAATCGTTAATTCATTATGGAAATTGATTGCAGTTTCGCAATGTTTAGTGGTAGATGGTCTAGATCTAGGTTCAGCTAATTTGATCCCTACGTTCGACCCCTACGCTCCACCCCTACGCTCTGACTCACTCTTGCAACTGCAAAAGTGTATGCGTTTTGGCGTACTTGCGTGCAACATGGTAAGCCATGCAGGTAAGGTGAGGAATATGGATCAAGTTTTTTTTTACGACTGATTTTTATGTACTTTTACACGGAGATATTGCGCGGACCAAGAAGAAATGCAAACAATGACGTTACAGGGGCGATTTGAGATCATTTCACTTTTAGATGTTGCCCCCAAAATCAGATTTTGAGCCTATTTCGGGGGCTGTTAATGGGGTTTCCGGGGCGATTCTGCCCTGCGCCCCCTCCCCCCCCC
>BEXV01000160.1:142375-168357 GCA_003118195.1 Hemicentrotus pulcherrimus | reverse complement strand
TTTTTTTTTAGTCCATAATTTCGCATTTCCGATCATTTTTTAATCTATTGTGACCCCCTCCCAGATTTAAAAGAAACCCTCCCAGATTTAAAAGAAAAAGAAGAAAGGAATCGGAATTAGGTGGATTTTTTTTAAGTCATGACAGAATAAAATCCCACTATCTTGCCGTATTGGTTAATATAGAATCAAGTTTTTACGGGCAATCTTGACAGCATCAGATTACAAAAATAACAATCATAATGTAAACTAATGAAATAATTAACCTCTTGCCAATCAATCATAACACCTATCATAATTATATAATACCTATTATAATGACATTGCGTAAAAGTAGTAAATCTGCATTTTTGTATTGTCATTGACACTACAAATTCTGCCTCACTGGTATTATCTATTTCGCTTCTATTGTAGTACAATAGAAGCGAAATAAATAATACCAGTGAGGCAGAATTTGTAGTGTACAAGTTGAAGAAACACATTTACAATAGAATACAACAACAACACAGGATGTGCAGACTGCTAGGAAAGCCACTGCTTCATCTGCCACTGACTGGTCTTGTGGATATAGTGATCGCTTCACATTGCATTGAAATGGGTGAATTTATCCTTTTTCCTATTTGTTGTAGTTGAGTCATTTTTTGGGGGCCATTTTTTCTTGTTGAAAAGTGGACCCCCCAGAAGAGAAGAGAAAAATTGAAATCAAAATGATATTTCTATCACCTCTTTTTAACAAGTGACTCTCTGAATAGTAAGGAAGAGTATCTAAAAGCCTGGTTTTTTCATCACCACCACCACCACCACCACCACCACCACCAGGTACGAGAACATATAAATATTTTTGTTTTAGTCCCAAAAAAACGACTCAGCCAAATCGCTGAATAAGCGGGGGGGGGGGCACCTTTTTAGGTCAGCCATCGGTATTTATTTTTGTGTTTATTATTATTAATTTAAGTACATTTTGGCGAATTTAGGGCTGATTTTTAACACATTTTTGGGCGGCCGGGGGGCACGTGCCCCCCTGTGCCCCCCCCCCTGGATCCGTTGGTCACATGCACCACCACCGCCACCACGTACGTAGCTAAGTACATGCCTAGCCCCCTGGTTAATTTGGTATTCTGTGTAGTGGGGGCTGCATGTGCCCGTTTTTCATTTTCGGCAAAACTGAACTAAGTTCTCAATGTTTGATGTGTTGACTAATCACTAAAAACAAAAAGAGATTTGGCCGGGAGATTTGGTGGCGCCACTTGACGCAGTGCAGAACACACACGGCACATGGTAAATAATAAACAAGTGGTGGAGCTCCTTCCCGATCGACCCCACGTACCGGTACACATCCACACCATTTGCGTTACTAGAGACGCTGAAGCAAGTCGTCAGGACCTGGCGCCTAATGGCAAAAACAGGTTAGTTGCGAATTTTGGTAGAAAATAACATATATTTTTTGTTGTGTTTTATACTTTGCATTCTTAAACAATTTTTGTTGTTTAATATTCACTTATAGAAGTGTTTTCATGGCATACACTGTAGCAGATCCGTTATACAATTGGCTCCGTACCACGGTAGTAGCGGGGACGGGGCAGCCTACGAATATTATCTCATCGGCAGTTAGGGTCCGCTGCTTTGTGTGCTGCGCTACTCTCCACAATCAATCTTGACGTTGATACAACACTTTCAACATGATCAATGCTAGCAATATAATCACACTACGTTCAGAATTTATATGATTTAACACATGGAAGTTTTGAATACTTTTATTTTTTACATTTTAATTAATTCTGACACAAGTGAGAGAGGAGTTCTGCAGAACCAGATACATACATGCCATCTCTTTTAGATGGTAACGGTATACAAATCCTATATTTTATTTTAAATCTGTTTTAAAACCAATACACCAATATCATTGACTGACAATTTTAGTTAGGATTGGACTGAAGTCACATATAATAAAGAAAAAATTATGATCAAATACGCAATGAGTAATATATTTAGCGCTAAACTTGTCGTTTGTCAAACAAACTATTTATATACCACATGAATGAAATTTTCTCAATACAATACAAATTTAAAACACAAACCCTTTTCTTTGTTTTTTTTTTGACAGGCTAATCTACATGTTCATTGTTATGAGTGGATCTGAAGGGTTTCAAGCATATTGCGCAGAATGTAGATGACAGGAGAGGCAAAATAAATTTCTTTAGAATACTTTTTTCTACATGGTCAGTCAAGACTGACTGACCAACAAACTGAACAACTGGTGTAAGGACCAGTTGTCTATTTGACCCTTCATCATCCCAATGGGAAGTGGGTCCAGCAATTCTCCAAATACTTCACAGACGATGCCAGAACCCACCCCGCAACCCAAGCGCGAGAAACGCGCTCGGGGGCGGGGGGACTTTGAAGAAGTTCAGCTTACAGATCCAAACGCCCCATCGGCGTCTCAATCGGCTGAACCAAGACAGGACAATGCTGCTTCAAGAAGCAAACAAAAACAAGACATAAAACCAAAGAATGTGCCAAATAGTGAAGGGAGTAATGTGCAATATGGTGCGGGAAATGGTGGTTCAGGTTACGCCACAGGGCTAGGGGCTGGATACGATGGGTTGCAGCAACATGACCACAGTAGACCTCAAGATATGTGGCAGTATGGTTCCCAGTCAGTTCAGCAGCAACAGAGGGTCATTGACTCGTTTCAGCAACAGGCACAACTGGTACCTCAACCTAACCAAAACCCTGATGAATTCCTCTCAATGGCTCTACAATTGCAAGAAATGGTAAGTCTAAACCATCAGAATATATGAAAATAATTAATCTACTTGGTTACATAGTCAATGAAAGATGTTTACTTTTCAAGATTAAGATTTTTTAGAAGAGTACATTTAACACCCCTAAAACGAATTTACAGAAGATCTTTGTTCTTTTTGTAAAAAATAAATAATGATATTCTCTCAATAGTTTGGATTTTGAGTTAAGTGAAGCACACTGGTCTCTTGTGACTAAATGCATATTAATAAAACCTTGTTAAGAAAAAAAGAAGAAAAAAGAATGAAAGAAAGGACTCAGATCTCATTTTTTTAATTAGTCCTCAGTCAATCGGACTCCTCCGTTTCCACTCTTAGTAGTGATATCGAAATTGCATGGGCTGCACACTGAACGTGAGGATGAGAGGGCATATTAACCTTGATTTTTACCATAAGAAAGTATACACGACTTGGCAAGTGACAGTATTTTAGCCTGTTAAATTATTATAGCTCCATGTTGTCATTTTTTGTCAATGATGTCTTGTGGTGTTTTATTTTAATTTTACAATTATAACAGGTATGTGTAGATGTGTAAGGCTAGAACTTCCTGGAAGATGGTGACAGGAAACAAGAAGAAAACACTTTTCAAACCTATTACACATTTTTTAATAGTCTAATGGACCAATGATAATTGCGGAGTACATTATAAGTAAAATGTCATTCATGAACAGTATAATCTTGATTGGTATTTTCCATAAATCTCTGAAATATGTGTGTCTTCTATTGCAACTATGCAGTGGCCAGAGTTCTTCGGTTCATCTTATTGTTCCTATTGTATGAATTTGTGCTCCAGTTTTAGCTGCATTGCTAAATGTCATTGATTTATTGATCTGTGCCGTTCAGTCGCCACAATACTGGCAGTATCTCCAAGGTACTCGCTCCAAAGAATGAATTAAGGCAAAAACAGACCTATGAGGTCTAGATTGCATGTGTTTGGTTTCTTCTTTAGGGATATTTAAAAATCCAGTAGTCATAACAGAAATAAATGCATTTTTGTGTATAATGAGGAGCTATGCCATAATTTACAAATTGTATACCGTTATTCATAAACAAAAACTGGTTAAACATAGATCATGCATAGAATGAGGAAAAAGAACACCAGTGAATCTGTATTATTTCCACTATCAGGTTGTTTGTTAAATCAAGCATAATACAAGGCAAAGAAGTCTTGTGCATTACTTTCAGATGATTACAATGTTTCTATGGCAATCACTTTGTTATCTATTGATTTCTCTGGAGTGATAATAGCACAAAGAAAGAATCCAAACCGCATACATGTACGTATAGGCATTTCTAAATGTTTGTATTATGCTGGAATTGTGATATTCATTTTAAGCTGTTACGTGTGCATGCACAATTACTAGTAAATGAAATATTAAACTTATGACGTAATTGAAGAAATATCCTTTCTAATTTAGTTTTTTTTTTTGTACATACATGTTAAGAGAATATCATGCACAGAATATACATGTTAAGAGAATATCATGCACAGAATATATAGGCAGATGCCTTTATATAGATGTACATGTACGAGATGCTACACTCTTGATGAGGACAGTGCTAAAATAAGGGATCCCCGTATTCCAATTTATAACAAAAGGTTTTTTTAAAAATTAAAAATTACAGTGTACTGTATATACATGTAGGTAGTAATCACATATAGAGTATTTTTTGCCCCTGGTTATTGTAGTGTTAACAGGAAAAGGCTATCACACATTAATTTTTAACTTCACATGGAGTGTACATGTAGTACAATGTGTACCATTTCTAGTGCTGTCATCGACAAGTCTTCTGTCGACAACCTTGTCGATTAAAGTGCATTTTTACGGGAAGGCGACATGTCGACAGAGATAGTATATTGTCGACAAGAATGAACCCATTTATAGGCTTTACACGCACTTTGAATCATTTTACAAACAACACTGTTTTTTATAACAAAACACTTTGGTTTTGTGTAATTTGTATATCAAAGTGAACACAAACTCGAAATCGGTCATCTTACCAATTACGGCTGCAGCAAATAAAAATCATTCATGAACAATTGTTGGCATGCACGCCGGTGTTGGAAGGATTGCATTCTTCCCACCATCTGTCGACAATGTGTCGTTGTCAGCTAAAATTCAAGACGACATGTCGACAAAGATTTTTTTTCTCGATGACAGCACTATCCATTACCTTTCATTTCATATTTATTGACAAATCTTGNGGTGTTGGAAGGATTGCATTCTTCCAACCATCTGTCGACAATGTGTCGTTGTCGGCTAAAATTCAAGACGACATGTCGACAAAGATTTTTTTTCTCGATGACAGCACTAACCATTACCTTTCATTTCATATTTATTGACAAATCTTGAAATACAAGTTTGAATTTGAATGTCAAAGGAGAACACTGAATAAAAGTTTTTTGTTTTTTTAATCCGAAAAAAAACAAACAATTTTGCCTGTTTCATTCCAAATGGTAAAGGCTGGTCTCCATTTTAAGGAAATCATTATTGGTCTTTAAAACTTGTAGATGATCTGAAGAAATAATGTATGCAATTAAAGGTTTTTGTTTTACGTTTACTTTATCATGTTCCAGAAAATATTTAACTGAAAAAGAATTCATACAATCAAAAATTCAGTTGTGCGCTCTATATTTAAGTATTTTTTACCAACAATCTTTATCTGTGTATGTTTAAGGGTGATGAGGACATTGTCTTTGAGACTTTTCATCATAACAATGGAAAGAAATACACCTGTATCAAGCAAGGAGGGCAGAGACATTACCTTGATAGCTGGGATACTCAGGTATGTATACATGTACTTCTGTACCATATCTATATATTATTTTATTTACTGAATTTATAAAAATATTGATAATGAACAACAGTCCAGTTTTCGCAATGTTAATGCGAGTTTGGTACATTCCATTAGTGGCATTCATCCATTCTCATTAACAAATCTTTATTTAGCACTTAAATTAAACAAAATGTGGAATGTGCCATTAATTGAGTCACTTTCAGTTTTTTCTTTACATACTGTGTAGTCTCCAGTAGCTCATCCATGTGATAATCAGATGATCTGTTATTCAACCTTCCAATATATCATCAGTCAAATATTTCATTGATTTCTACTGCGTCATTTAATGATGTACACATGTACAAAGTCATTGTTGTTTTTATTCACTTTGTAATTAATTCCACTTTATTTACTCAGTACATGTTTGGTAGTGGGAAATGCAGTTTTAATTTGCCCCACCCTTTTTTAAATCATCGCTTCCCATAAACCAGTCAGACATTCAATTTTCAAGCTCAATTCGATTACAAGCCTTTTATCACAGCACTTCAGCTAGCTATAATGTGCATGCATAATTTACAAGTACATGCTGATGTTAGGGAAGTCATCACAAACAATAATTATGTTGATGAATGGGCTTCTCTATTTAACTGCAAGCTCCATGGTGATTAGATAACTCTGATACAATGTAACCAAACGTAGTTGAACAAATTTGTTAATTTTAGAGATCAAACTAGAAATAATATGTTTTAATTAGACATGAAATATCATGAAAACAGTAGTTATACGATATGAAGGTTTGCTCATACAACATAAGTATATGAATTCTATGAAATATTTGATTTAGTTTGTTAACAAGATACTCATTCACCGGCAGGCTTATTTTGAATATGTGTAGATCCCTATAAAGACAAGCATTTAAATATGGAATGTGTTAAACTGTCTCTTAGGAGTACCTACGGTTGTACATATGTTCACAAGGTAATCTGATACATGTATTATGTATAATTAAGTGGTCTTTCCCATTATACCTTAATACTTTAAATAGAACTGGCAGTCGTTTCCTAATAAGTGGATGAGTAAAGGAGTGTTCATACGAGACGGTGACCAAGGCTACTCTGAGCCCGCCTCTGATCAGACAGGGAATGCAGATAGCGGAGGACACCATCATCAAGAAGAGAGCAGTGGAGCGGAGGTATCAGGTGGTCTGAGTGGGACCAATGATGACAGAGCAGGGTCACTCATGCACCCTACCAAGGGTACTCTCCTCACATATATATTTGAGGTATGTTAATGTTATTGAAGATATGCTTGTAATAATCATACATGTACATGTGGGATGGAGGAAGGAGAATCTATTACGAATTGCATCTTCTTTTATGATATCTGAACAGAATTCATTTGATACATTCTGAGTAGGAGATATGGAAGCACAATATGTACTGTGAAGAGAATGGCTTAGCCTAAAAACTTGAAGAATTATGCACCAATAACTAATATATATGTAATATATAATGTATATTGTTTTATTATTATTAAGAGCGAACAATATATTATCCTTTAGTTAAGTTGAATTAACGTTTTTGTTGATGTGACCTGTTCTTTTATAGACTTGTGTTTACAACCTGTACTCAACCTTGGTAATTGGTATATTGTTCGGAAGAGAGAAAATGGTGCTAAGGTAGTGAATTCAATGCTAGATGTACAATTAAAGATAATCTGAAAGTTTGAGTTGAAACAGCTAGGCCATTATTAATGATACAAATTAGGAAAAATTGATCTGATTGATTCATTGATGCTCCCAACTATATTATTATATTATTATATTTTCATTGATGCTCCCAACTATATTATTATATTATTATAATTTAATTTGATTTTAGGTGAATGTAAATCGTTACAAAGCAATGAATTGGCTCAATATACCATTCCAAACATGATTTTAAAGTAGAAAGGATATTTCCTCAATTACATCATAAGTGTAATATTTCATTTACTAGTATTTGTACATGCACACGTTACAGCTTAAAATGTATGATATCAAACATTCCAACATTTAAGTTTAGAAAGAAAAATTAAAAAATGGTTGGGAGAATTTACTGTCATAGGGTGTTGCACAGTGACGCCTTCAAAGAAAACCATTAATATCTTTGTGGTTTGAGAATTTTTTTCAGGATTTTCAGCATGTAAGAGGGTTTAATAGTACAGTAGAAGAAATATAATAAGTTACATTTCATACAAAAATTATGCAGTTTTTTCATCAACCTTCAACAATGTTACCGGTTCACCTTAATCCTTGCATTGCATTATAGATACAGTACACACATAGTTTCACTACCGGTATTGATTCTCTATTGATGGAGCTCAGACAATAATACTCTCTCTCTCTCTCTCTCTCTCTCCCTCTCTCTCTCTCTCTCTCTCTCTCTCCCTACACTTTTCACTCATCTTTAATTCAAGGAGTAAGCCATAGTGTGGTCTCTTTGGCTGGCTAGAATTCATTTTCTTGAGAGGCAGGTGCTAATTTTCCAAGAGCTATTCTATTACTTTTGACAGTGGTATTAATTCCATTGTGGAGTTCTTCCACCACATAATTTTGTATAGCTATGGAGGAATATTTATTCAATTTGATTTTCTTGGTATTTAATATGGATGTGTTTTTTAAATTAAATTATATTTTGTCATACATTTACAATTTACAGGCCTCAATATTGTGGTCTATTTCATGGATTCTTTCTGGTGTTTTTTAATGAATGTAAATACTAGAGTTTCATAATTTTGTGATGAAATCCAACATAATTCAGGATTTTGTCAAAGAAAATTTTTATGAGTGTGCAGTATGTGTAAGGCCCTAACCATAAAGCTGTAAATTTATTTTGATTATATTTTCTGGCTGACAGGAGAAGCGCAACATTCACTGTTACTTTGATGATGATTCTGGTATGTGGGTGAAGATGCCAGTCAGTTGGGAGCAGCATACAGACTTTGTCAAGGGATTTATCAAACAAGTCAAGGTTAGATCAATATGCTTATATTTTTCTCAGTTCTTTGGTTAGTTTAGTTTGTAAGCATTTTAATGTATGCAGTATTCTTATCTGACAAGTGTGTTCATTTAGGACATACTCTTACGTTACTCACGGGGGACCTTAATTCCACAAGTCTTGCTTTCAACCAAGGTCACCTCATGTTTCTATTGTAACGCCATATTCTGTCAACTTGATATACCAGTATTCACGTCATATTTGTAATGTGTGTTATGAAAGAAAGATGAATAAAACTTGAACTTGAACTTGTGCTCATTAAAATATATATTTTGGTGTTATTTACTTACTTATTGATTTTTTGCCTCTTGCCCTGTTCCTTAAAAGTGATATGACGATTTCATGTTTAAGATACAAGTAGAATCACACTGTTGATTGAAAAATTCACATTCCGTGATAAGCAAGAAAATTGAGCCAATGTTCTTTTGAAAAGTGCTCATTCACATATAACACAAACACTGTTTCTTGTCAAAAAGAGATATGTTTGTAACATTATGTAAAGAACTGAAATATTGTTATAATCTGTGGATTTGTAAATTGGTTTGACTTTTACCCTACATATATTTAATTTGATGGTCAAATATGTGAATGCACTTTGTAAGTTTCACAGATGTAAAACAAACCCCATTGTCTAATTATAAAGTTTAATGTTGTGCTTTGCAATCATTTCAAGCTTCCAACTAAATCTTACTCTGTCATGTTATAAAGGATCAAAGTCCGTCTTGGAAAGATGGTTATGACATTGTAGCAGCTTTGAGGAAGAGTAACTATGATGTTGATGATACCGTCATGACATATCTGACCGTGGGGGATACTGGGTGTATGGACACACCTGATCGTCTCAAAGGCTTCGACATGAAACTCATCAAAGAAAAAGATCAGAAAATCGCTGTTCAGCAAGAGAAGTTGGCAAAAATGGTAAGAAATATAGCAATATTTCAAATATTCATGATAGTCAAGCATCCATATAAAAAAAGAATGCATGTACCAGTGAAACCAGCTTTTGGTCCTTGGAAAGAAATTGTAGGACCAAAATAATGAATGAATAACTACCTGTAGAGGGATCGATGCATATTACCAATGAGTCACTTGGATATTATACATGTGTCCTAAACATATTGCTAGATATTAGTTTAATAAACTGATAACTTCATAATTTTTATGTATTTTATTAAAAACAAAGAATGAAGAGATACTAATGCTTTAAAGGTAATACAAAGTTTTGGGAAATTTTGAAAATTGGGTTGATAGTGAATCTTTACAATTTTGATATATTTGGATGCCCATGTGGATGTATTATTAGCACTAAAAAAATTAACCCCTAAAACAATTCTGTTTTCGAGAAAAATTGAATATAAAAATTTATCGGTACTCCCGATAAATTTTGACAAATTTCAGATAGCGCCTACGGCCGTGCAATGGTAGCTGCGACCATGGAAATCTCAGAATATGTAGTTGTGATATATAATTTCCAATCGGGAATAGCTAATCAGTCGATTTTAGTCAAAAAAACATTGTTTCATAGCTAAATTGATATCTTGACCTTGAGAGGGAGCTAAACAACATAAAGAGTTTATTATTTATAATTTCATAACTTTAGACTCGATTTCAACCGGGACAACTGTCAATGAATATTATAGGAACGCATATGCTTACAATATATTAGTTTGAACCAAATTCATGACCCAATACCAGAACTTTGTAATACCTTTAAGTGTCAACTTTAAAACTGTGTGCAGTTGTCTTGTATGTTTTGATTGGTTGTATTAAAATGTTTATGATTACTTCAATCATTTATATTTTGTAAACACATTCATTTTCTTCCAGCATCGAAGCTATGACAAAGTGATGCAGAACAACAAGAAACTGCGGCATGAAAGCGACAAAATGCAGAAACAGGTAGCGTAAAATATGGATTTCACCTGTATTTAAGATTAGCATTAAGGTAGGGAGCAGTGATGATTATTTAGAGGAAAATATATTGGAGCCATGTCCAAAAACTTAGCACTATGAAGTACAATAATAAAGTAACATTTGTGCGTGAAACTCATGTTAACATAATGTGAGGGGGTATTTTATTTTTTACATACCGGTAATTTGGAAAGCTGTGAATGTCAGAAATCTTTTTGAGATGAATTAGTCATAAAATAAACAAGGATTTCTCTATTTAGTCACCTTTCAAAAGAGTAGGGTAAAACTGAAGGGAATACCATACTGTGTAATATTTTGGGTCAGTACTTTAGGTATTATACTTGCAAGCTTGTTAACAACTGTAATTAGTCAGATAATCAAGCTGAGCATTATGCACTAGTATATATCACTGGCATATACACCACAAAGTTTTAATAGTAATTATGCGATAAAAAGATTCCCTCAAACAATATGAAGGTGATTCAAAGGAATCCCTTGGCTCAAAACGTTGGGGCTGCAGTGAATTGACAATCAGATAAACAAACCCCAACTATTTGTATATGATGGAAATTACTACAGGGAGGATTGATAAGGGCTATATTATGATCTAAAAAGAATTATTGAGATAAAACGGAGTAAAGGCTGCCATAGATTCTATTTACTTTAGACCACAATGAATATGTATGTCAACAACAAATAAAGGAAGTAATTAAGGATTATAAAACTTTAATAGGTCAATGTCGTTTGGGTGGTAGTTCTAAAAAAAAAAAAAGACAACCGTCACTCTGTGGAATGGAATGGACTTTCAGACAGAACTGTAGGAGATTAGTGGCATAGGGGAAAATGTTTTTTATATTTACAATTATCTTTGATATAATAAACAAACGGATTGTTACTACCAATTTAGATATAAAAAAAAGAATCAGATAATAGTGATATGTAACCCCTTCTGGCATATATCCTATTGATATTTTACATTATGTTGATATAATTGTGTATGTTTTTCTTTATCTCTATACCCCTAGTTGGATCAATTGAGAGAGAAAGTAGCAAGCTTAGAGGTAGAGGCCAAGACAGCCAACCATAAGCTCCAAGCTCTCCAGAATGAGAGACCCAAAACAGCTCGGGCAAGGACATCCTTATCATCAGATCCTCCGGTAAGATTTACACAGATTCTATCATTTATTCTCTGCTTTCATCGTTAACCATGGCAATGAGAATTACTCATGAAGTACTGAAATTAAAATTAAATGTTGAGATTAATTTTATTGAGGAAATTATGAACAATTTGGTCAATTACTCATATTAAGACAGCTACCAAAATGTTAGAATGTAGAGATGTACAGGTAGGTCCCTTTATTGACTCTATAATTGTTGCATTATATATATATATATATATATAAAAAAAACTCTTGAACATCAAAGATAAATTCAATGTATATGATTATAGCCACTTTGACTTTCAGGTGAAACGACGGTCTCTTGTCAAAAAAGTTGTGTGACATGAACACCCAAGGATTATCTGTTATTAGATTACTAGACTATAGAGACACACTGCATATCTGTATGCACCACTTATGCATTGTCTGTAAAGAGTCATCCTCAGCTCCCTGGTAAGATGACTTGTGTATTTGATGTGAATTTGATCATGAGCCCATCTAGACTGCACCTTCAGACACTAAAGAATCACCTTTGGTCATAGAGACTTGCTTTGCAACCAACTAAATCTTTAAGGTCATCTTATGACTGTAGAGTCATCCTTTATCAATTTGTTGCCATGTGTAGTTTCCTGATATTATGCTATGTGTATTTGATATGGTTTGATCATCAGGCCATTGAAACAGCACCGTCTGATTCAGCCCCTGAGGAGCCAGCAGGACCAGTGGGTCCTACTGTGGATGAAGAGACTCTAAGGAAACTGGACAAGGATGCTAAAGAACTAGATAAAGCTAACCTGACTCTCAAGAAAGAGGTTCAGCAAGGTTTTAATGGTAAAAGCAAAAACAAATCAATAGTTTTGCTTCTTTTATTATATCCAGCTTTTTGAAATATTAGTTCACCTTCATAGTCCAGGAAACAAAAGCACTGATAAAAATTGTAGCGTTAAGGCATCTGATATGATATGATATTTTTATTTTTATAAAAGTTCCTTCTTTAATAATAATAATAATAATAGTTTGTCCTTATATAGTGCATTTCAGGACTGCAGGCCCTCTCATTGTGCTTTACAGATATATATTGATATGTTCTTTAAAAGATCTTGTATTTAAACAAAGTTTTAAATCTTACAATATCAAAATTCAGTCCAATTCAACCAAAAGTTTATGTAGACATTTGAAGATAAATTCAAAAAAGCTGAATTATACACATTGAGATGTTCAACAGTCTGTTGGTCAACCGTAAAATCTCATTGAAAAGAGGTTAGCTAACCCATGTGAAGGAAAGAATTATGATAATTTATGACATTGGTTATTTTCAGATATGATTGAGATGATGAAGGAGGCCTCGGCAGCCCTCAAAAAGATGAAGAGGATGGATTCAGGGAACGTGAAGGAGTTGGATGAACTTAGAGTGCTCTACAGGAAGGAATGCTTGCAGAGGAAACTCCTTTACAACAAGGTAAGGTACAGGGTATTTGTGATAGAGATTATAGAATCATCTTGATAATGAATATATACAAGAGGCAATGTCTAGTTGTGAAGATTTTTCATGGTGTGATTTCCTTCTTTGGAATCTGTTGAAAAATTTCATGCTTAATTTAGTGGTATCCAAACTGAGAAAGCTTGTCCAGCATAGTAATGTTTTACTATCTCATCAATTTTTTTCTTCAGCATTGCGTGTGATTTAATGCGATCAATTCACATAAGGTTTAGCAGTTTGACATGATGATAAAGAAGGATTATAGACCAATCTCATAATGATGCACATGTATTTATTATGGATCCAATAGTTTTTAAATATTTTAAGTCTACTGGTAATCAAAGTTGGTTAAAAATATCATGTGGCAATTATACAAATAACAGTATATTAAAAAAGAAATTTGTATTGATTAAATTATTTCATATATCAATTCTATGGTTCCTCTCCTTCTGTAGTTGCAAGAGCTACGAGGCAACATTCGTGTGTTCTGTCGCGTCAGGTACGACTCGCGTACCGACTGCTGCCTGAAGTTTCCATCCGAGATAGAGATAGAAGCTACCAATCCTGCAGGAAAGAAGATGCTCCATTCTTTTGATCATGTATTCTCTCCCACATCAACACAAGAACAGGTATGTTCTCTTGCCCCCTTATTTTGAAGCATTTTCAGACAAATGCTGATGAGATACTATCCCTGTGCCACATTGTTTCTCACAATATTCATTTCCACTAGTGGTCTCTTGCAAGGTGGTCCACAAATTTGAAATATGAAGAATTAAAAAAAATATGGGAATGAAGAGCAGCATCCCTTACAGCCTTGGTCCAGATCTGGGGAGCTTAGATGCTCTCTGGTGCAAATGTGCAATCTGATCTCTTATTTTGAAGCATTTTATAAACAAATTTATAATCATATAAATAAATAAAGAGTGTCATATATTTAGTTTATTATAAAACTTGTCACTATGAAATCTTAACCTGTCACTAATGGTCACTGACAAAAAAGCCAATAGTTATTGTTAACTGGATCCTGGTTGTCTTATACTGTACATCTCTTTCCTATATTTGTCTGCAACCAATTTTACAAATGTATCATCTGATCAATTTGTTTTAGATCAGGATATAACACATATTTTCACTCTAGCCTCTTCCAATTGTTCAGATGAGGGATGAAGATGAATAAAGAGTAGCAAAATGGACAATAGCATGTATGTTTTATGAGATAATAGCAAATGTACTGTATTGTGTCTTCTTATTTAATAGGTATTTGCTCAAGCCCTACCCATCATAACATCATGTGTGGATGGATACAATGTCTGTATCATGGCGTATGGACAGACGGGATCAGGAAAGACCTTCACTATGATGGGTCCTAAAGACAACCCTGGAGTCAACGTTCGCGCTATCAAGGAACTCCTTAAGATCTGCAGTGAGAGGGATCAGGTCGATTACACTCTCAAGGTCAGTTCATTGATGTAATTTTATGTACATATTATAACCCCTTATAATTTTGATAATAGGATTTTGAATAAACATGCATCGAAGGTCTATATGTGTTTGTAAACAGTGGAGGTAAACATGTAATACAGTAGCAATCTTGATGATATCATTAATGGAATCATTTCAAGTTATCAAAGTAGAAAGTAGTTACCAGTACTTGTAGCTGCTATATATAGAAAAGGAATCATTAAACCTCTTTCTATTATTGCATAACAAATTATGTTGCTGCTTGCCTGTTAAGAGAAAAAAGGTGCTTTGAAAATACTTATGAAATGATTCTTAGTCCCAATTTCAGAGTCGTATGTAGTCTGTCATTCTACACCATGATACCATTATATCCCTTTGTTTCTTGTAGGTATCCATGATTGAGGTCTACAACGAGCAGGTCCAGGACCTGTTGAATACGGACTTAGAGAACAAGTCCCCTCTCGATATCAAGATGCAGGGTAAGAGACTCTACCTCCAGGGCTTGGTTGAGAAGATAGTCTCAAATGAAGGTGATATCACCTCCATCATGGAGATGGGTGATGCCAACCGCTCGGTAGCTGCTACCAAGATGAACTCCACCAGGTGAGCTTTTCATTCAGACAGATGGAGCTAGCATTTAGATGTTGCGGAGTCCAATCAATCCATGCTGGTGATGAATAATTGTTCTGAATACAATTGCTCCAGGCTTTATTTCATTAAAAATATAAGCTTTGGGTTGCCATTTGGATTTAGATTAGATTTAGGGTTTGGCATACTATTGTGTCCATGGTTATAGATAAGATATTTACCATGGACCAATTGTCACTGGAGAATATGTTATACAGCTTCCATGTTATTCACCAATTCATACAGATAGATCATTATGATAAACAGTGCATCACTTTGTATACATGTATGTATGCATGAGTAAAGGCATTCTTTGCTCAATGCAGATGCCAGAATCATGAAGTTTTGCATTCATACATTTACATTAGCAGTGGTTTGTAATCCATTTTAATTGTTTCATTATACCCTAAAATATTTGATAGTCAAGTTGACCTTATTTCATTTCCTGATTCCTCCTGTGCAGTTCCCGCTCTCATCTTCTCCTGATGCTGACTGTAGAGGGCACTGACAAGGTGTCCAATGCTACAAGCTACGGCTCGTTGATCTTGGTTGATCTGGCAGGGTCAGAATGAATAGCCAAGACGGGGGCTACAGGTCAGACCTTGGTAGAAGCTGCTGCTATCAACAAGTCACTCACATCATTGGGTCAGGTAAGAATACTGGGGTCTTTATAATTTGTTCAATAGTAACTATTTTGTGGGAATTGTGCAATATAGGCTCTATCTGCCTTTTAACATCTAATGTTTTTCGTATGTGGTGACCCCATAAACGTACACTGGCCTTTTTGTCAGGAATTCTGGATGAACTAGTGGTGAAAAGTTAGGTAAAGTAAAGATAAATAAAGTAGCAGTGTGTGAGAGATAGAAAGATACACAGACAAACAGGACATGATAGACAGACAGACAGAGAGACACATAAGAACAGATTGTGAGATAGACAGTCATATTGAAAATGTAAGGCATGACAAAATAATTGTATACCAACATGTCCTGTATCCAGACAGTTTGGTTATTCTTACAGTTCTTTTAAACAATAATTTGAAGAATTTTGCAAGCATCGTTTCAGGAATCTGTTAAGACTTACATTGGACAATATCATGAATGACAAATATTTATGATGGTTAGTGCTGTTTGATACATATTTGTTGGTAAAATCCAACAGCAAACGTGATGGCTTTACTTTTATTAAGTGTCCGGACACACAACCCCCTGTCTTACTATGTTCGAGTAAAACAACTCTTTGTTCTTGAGGCAAAATAAAAATTTATGTGTTCAGTATGTTAGAGTTAGAACTATATGTGACTGATTTATAGGTAGCTATATATCTCCAGTAATTAACAACAAAGCCCATCCTTTATGGTTTCATCATTGAAAACCTGAAACTAAAGTTATCTTGATTTATATGTTTATTGATTTTAATGCTCAGGTTTTCACAGGTTTGCGGTCAGGAGCTCTTCATGTGCCTTACAGGAACTCCAAATTAACCCATTTACTCCAGCCATCTCTGAGTGGAGATGCTAAGGTATCATGTTTGAACATTCATATGATATATATGTATATGTATATATACCGTATTTGCCAGCGTAAACGCCGCAGTATTTTTGGAAGAAAAAATATCAAAACATGGGGGTACGGCCTTTGTGGTGAAAGAGTATAAAAAATTAAAAAAATTAAGTCAAAACCAGCATGAATTTGCACATATGGGACTATGAACGGTACAATAACTATACCAGTATGGTACAGGACATTTCCACACATCTTACCGACTTTATCTTGCATTGTTGACATAAAGACTAAAATAATCTTCCAAAAACAACATCTGCCGATTGATCTTGATCTAAGTTCGTGCCGATGCATTGCAAAAGTAAAAGAAGGGCTCATTTAACAGAGCTGCCGCGAAGCATCCAGCATGGGAAGTCGCAATTTTCAATCCATTTCAATGTATACATCAGAGAAAACTGCAGGATATGGCATCAGTGCAGGATGGCCGTGCGGTCTAAGGCAGTGATTTTAATAACATCAACATTTATACTCGAGAGANTTTTTTTTTTTTTTTTTTTTTTTTTTTTTTTTTAATGTCAAAATGGGGGTGTGACCCATATGGCCGTGCGGCCTTATCGCCGGCAAATACGGTATATATTTATAATATCTCCATTTTTATGCAACACATTGGAAGAATCTTTGAGCATTTGATTGGTCAATTTGAATCAGGGATCGACAATTGCTCTGGTCTCCTGGCTTTATGTCAACTAACATACAGGGTTACGCTAAAAATTGCAACAGTTAGGTATAGGGTTGAAGGTAGGAATTTGGGTTAGTGTAGTAAATTATACCTCAGAACAGTTTCCCCAGGAGCAAGTTTTGTACAACCTGCATATCACCTGACCTACATTATTTATGCCATGCACTGAATTAATGCCTCTCCAATCGTGCAATTTTGTTTAACCAAAATGGATGATTCAACCACACAATATTCATATGTGATGTAGACTCTTAGCAATGCCTATAGGACAAAATCCCTTGGATTTGCTCGTATAGAACGTCTTTTCCAAATTACTTTAATTTGTTTGCAGGCTTGTCTCTTTGTGAATGCGAGTCCCAGTGAAAGCAATGTTACAGAAACAATCAGCGCATTACAGTTTGGATCTAATGCAAGACAGGTTGCTCTGGGTCAAGCTACTAAGAACACGGGCAAGAACAACAAGAAGTAACTTCCAGTAACTTCCATGACAATAAAAGCAGGAAAGGTCAGAAAGTTTAATCGTGAATTGTCTTTTTTTAAGTGTTAAAAATTATTGCTACAAAGAATAAATGCAAGAACAAAAAGATTTTACTCTCTACTGCTGGAGCTGGAAAGGTTAGAAAATTTGATCAATAAGAAGGATATATGTATAAATAATGTTTATATAATCTTACAATAAAAAAAATAAAAACAAGAGTTAAGTGCAACTATTAAAAAGAACACTGGAGAAGAACAACATGAGGACTGCATCAAATCTATATAAATCTTGCATCCAGTGTTCTTAATCTATAATTTTTTCCATTTATGATAGGCACAAATTCATTTCTTAGCATCCCAAGTAAATGTAACATCAAAAATAATTTGTTTATTAAATGTATTTAATTGATAAAATTTCTTTGAAGACAGAAAAGAAATTGGTATGCTTGCATGGTGTTTTTTTATTACAAGAATTTTTATGAGAAAGAAAAAAGGAAAGAAAATATCTCAAACTGGGATATAGACACATGTGAGAACTTGTTTTATTAATTTACATGTACATCTGTGTATTACAGGGTTATTTTGTTTTTAAAGAGATATGTGTGTGAATCTAGAGAATATGTAGCATTGCCTTGCCAGAGACACTTGCAAGATTCAATTTGAAGTACACGTAGAGTACATTTAACACTCTACTGATTTTCAATCAACCTTAAAGGGATAGTTGAGTTCTGTTTTCAGACCGCAAATTTCTTCAAAGTGCATAGTTATTGCTCTTATACTGATCCATGACATTTCTAGTGCTCTTTCAGGACCACAAAATGTGTGAAATTTAGCCAAAACGATCATATCAAATCATATTCCACTTTTAAAAAAATGTGGTGACAGTTTATTAAATAATTAATTAATAATAACAATACATGGACCGGCTGGTTGTGCATAATATAACCAAGACGGAAAAGCCAACAAAAAGACATCATCATCATTGGCTGAAATACAATGTTTCAAATTTTGAATATTTGTGGTGGTACACAAATTTAAGAACCATTATTATATTTATGGATATTTCAGCCGTCTCTGAACCGATATTGATCAAACAAAGATGACTTTGTCATTTAAATTGTATGTTCTTTCAAATTTGACACTCAGTTTTTCATTATCTCACAAAAAAATTAATTTTGTGAAGCGCCCTCTGCAAACAGAACTCAAGTATCCCTTTAAAGGGGAATTCCACCTTCATATTCAGTCAGTTTTTATAAAAGAAGAAAATGAGAGAAACAAATTAGTGAAAGTTTGAGTAATATCCCATTTAAACAGGAAAGCTATAAACGTTTATGTTGTCATCATTGAGATACAATTTGACAACACTGACGTATCTTGCGAGCTCCTCTCCAAATTGCTCTGTACAGAAAATTTCATAACCTCTCATTCTCTTCTATAGTTATTGATGAACTTGAGTAATAGATTTGCTTTATACATGGGTTGTATAAAAACATATTTGCAATTATTGTATCAAAGGTATGATTGAAATTTTACTTAAGGGGATATATACATTTTTGAATTATTTTAGTACAAGGCAAATGGGAGAATAACTTGCAAGATACATCATAGAGTTGCCAATTTGTGTTTGAATGATCGCACCATCAAAACTCAATTACTTTTTTTATTTTCAATCTTTTTTTGCTCAAAATTCACTGACCTGTTTCTCAATTGTTAGTGCTTCTATTAAAACTAACTTAATATCAGGGTGGACTTCCCCTTTAATGAGTAAACCTTATGTTAGTGCCTGATATTGATGTTTAGTAGGTATATTTAGATGAGATCGTGTGTGACAAGAAGTTTGGCACCAAATGAATGCCTTATACTAGAATATCATTAATGAAAGATATTTTTGAAAATAGGTGCTTATATATTCCATTGAGTGTACATTGTACGTCTAGAGATAAGCTTTATTTCATGTTTATAAAAAAAAGTAGGTAGCGATGGTATGATATTTTGTGTAAATGATCTGTATATTGAAGATGTGAATTAATGAAGAACCGTATGGCCAGCCTGAGAGTAACCAAGTGCAAACTATGAATTAAAACACTGCTGAATATGAAAAACTATAACGATTATCATCTTTGGGCCTTCAAATGTATTTTTCTCCATTGCATAAATGAGAGTGGATTTATACATGTATACTCTCTATCTGTATCTAAAAAATAAATGTATGTACCGATATGTGTGTGCTACAATGTGTTTTCCAGCTTGCCTTTATTACTGCACAAAAAAATAAATATATAATCATGTGGCTAAATTGTCTTCAGTTTAGCAAGATTAGAGATATACGGTAAACATTGCATTGGCAATCAGGGTAGTTGTATTTTGTAATTTTATATGGAGACTGATATAAGACTAAAGTGGTTGTCTGTATGTATATTTTATGTTTTCTTCAAAAATGTGAGTGCCATTGAAGTCTTCATGTCTGTTAACATACAGGAGAAATGCCTTTGCATCTTCTTTGTGCCTATAATATTCTATTTCTGAGTGCTAGAAATAATGTTAATATTTTTTCTCAAATTTTCCAGGATTTAGTGTCATTATGATTAACATTGGACTGTTTAGTGAGGATGTGTTAGGAAGAAAAAAAAAACACACAATGAGATAAAAATTACTGAGTCTAAAAATTGTAAATGGAAAGCAATTATGAACAACCTTTCACTTTCGCAATCCTTGAAATATTTCATGTTTTACAAATTACAATTATTCAAGAAAGATCAGTGATATATAAAATGTATGTCCTTTGATTACTAAATGTGTGCACTTTTACAGTAACATATTTGTCCGTTTTTAGTTGAATATGGATATTGAAATAAGAAATAGAAAAAAGCGTGGAAAGTACTTTAGGGTCATTACTGTGGCAAATCCAACACAAGATGTTGAGAAAAAGAAAGATTGATAAGTGGGATGTGGTTGTTTAGGTGGTGACATTGAACTTAAGTTTCAAGTGGCAATTACCCACCAGTATTAAAGGTAAAGACCAGTATTGGAAACGCCTCAATTTCAAAAAATGAAATGGAAGCTCTCATTACCAATCATGTGAAAGAATATGTTTTGACTAATACATGATGATAAAAAATTTGCCGGGAAACTGCCTACTAATTCATATATTTGGTAAATTTGTTTCTCTCATTGTCTGTGAGAGATATAGGGTAGTCCCATATACATCTTTCTGTGTATAGTGCTTGTAACTTTACGAAGAATGGGCCAAATTTCTTATCATTTTGAGGATTCCAGAACCTTGCAGATGCTAGATGCTAGCTGATCAACCTTTTCTGATCGATCCCACGTTTCTTTCACAATGCAACTACATGACCATAAATGGTCTTTAGCTTTAATACCATTTTCAAAGTCACAGGAAGTTGGAATGCATGCAGTCATGTTGTCATGTAATTTTATTGGTTACAAATAGCCGGATAGACAAATACAAGGATGTTCTGAAAAATATGACTATGTGAAAGTTATTTTAAACATCTTGTATAGATAACAATCTGTGCATGCATTAACATGTACATGTGTACATTATTAAACCATACAATGTCCTGACATGAATAATAATTATGAAGAAATTCAGTATTGAGTGAACAGGTTGTTTTCTGTAATTGTGGAATTGAAATCATGAGAAATAAGTTTTCCTAGTCAATAATAAGTTGAATAAAATAGAACATATTGGCCAGTTTCTATCCTCTACCATATTTAATTTTATACCTTTTTCTCATGTTTGAAAATAACACTTTTGGTCTCACTACAAAACCTTAACCTCCGAATGTTTCAGCAGAATAACTTCAGCCTTCTTCTTTTCAGCTGTTCAATTTTCCACTTTTATGGCTATAAAAATGGGAAAATCAGAAAACTACTTTGTAATAATAAAGGATATTCAAGAAGGTGGGAAAATATACATGAGTATGATATTGCATATTGCAGATGTAATTCCTTTTTATAGATTGATTCAGGTACTATATCTGCTTTAGTCCATTATGCTGGGCATTATTGAAATACAACTAGCAAGAATGTGAATATTGAAATTGTAAAAAATCCCTTCCCTGTACCAGAAACTGAGAATGTATTGTTCCTTGCTTTATCAGATCATCAATGTTAAAGGTTTCTATCTATGTTTCATAAATATTGTGCTGTTGCCATGTATATGATGTCATTATGTTGTGTTGTATACTTCTGAAATGAAAGTAATCGGTATTCTTAGCCATTGTAATGTATGATGTCAGGCATCACAATCTATGTTTAATTGAGTAGTCTAAATGTTCTTATGTATTCAATATATCTGTTGAACAGTGTTTGAACCTGTATGGTTGTGTTCTGTTTAAAATTTGGAGAGTAATATTTGTACATATGTTTTGACTGTGTTATTCAATACTCTGTAAGTTTCATTGTGCAGATTTGATTTCAAAATTGCATTAAACAAATGTCCAAGTGTTGATCAAATGCAGCGTATTTCTTCAGGGTAATCTGCGAAAGGTCAAAATGATGATTTTTTTTTTTTTTACAGTTTTGACTTTTAAGATCTGAATTATCAAAACAATCTTGTGAATATTGAGGGAGATCTTTTCTCCTGTCAGGACAGAATATATATGTTTTAATTGTAATGTGTTTTCAGACTGCATCTTTTCGTCACCAGATGCTGCTGCAATGTATCAATAAAAGGTATGCATCAAGTCATTTATATATGGGTGTAGTTTTGATGTATAACAAATCTATGTTTGAGTGTAAGTTATTGTTGATATGTGAGTACCCGGTACCCTATCATAGAGAATATTATCTTTACAGTGAAATTAATGATTTTTGTTCCAGCATTAGTTGAAAGTAACAAATTTTGTCAATTGTCAATGACTAAAATTATGATCAAGCCAAATATATAGACCATCAGGAATTATGTATACATGTACTCAAGCATGTAAAAATTAGATATTTTTAAATCATGAATATCATTTATTTATTTGAAGTGACATCTAAATTTTTACAGATCTGTACATTATTATATGAGTTGTGAACTAGAATATATTTTGTGCTGTGCAAATATAAATAAATGAAAATATAGTATAAACCCCTATTTGTATCATATGTGTGATAATGCATGTAATGTTATACTAGTACTAGTTGTTTAACAATTTATATATGCTCTAATGGAAATCTTCTTTGTCACTGGGTATACGAGAGAAAGTAGTTAAAAAGTGAGAATGTACAGACAAAAGAGACCGATTTGTGAAGAGCTGAGAAAGAAATAAAGGCTCACTGCTAATTAGTCATCTAGGTGCTCTGACTAAGATTTAGACAGCTTTCTGACTTCAATGCAAATTTACTTTTAAGGTGTGTGAGAGAAAAGGAAGGGGTGGCTAATGAGGATGAGAGGATTAAAAAGATTAAAGTTATGAAGACTTTGAAAGATTTTTTGTTGTTGAGAGAATCATCCCATATGACTGACCAACCATGAAACTAACAACCCGTATATATGACCACGAATCTTGGTCTCTTGATAAATAATAATAAAAATAATAGATCAAAATAGTGCTCAACAAAGACCCACAGTCTTTGATAAAGATGTCCATTATTTGTTGTTTATTGAGTTAATTATTTTCATTGACAGTGTCTATTTTATATCAGGTATATTGGATGCTCTGTTTCAAATACAGTCAAGATTGCCGAGCAATGAATTATCTGATAAACTGATGTTAGACCCATGTTATCTCACTCAAAGTTCATACTTATTGCTATTCTGTTAATTGGTCGATACAATGAGCTTACAATGAACTTGTAAACATATAAATAAAGTATTACTGACAAACGACAGCTTTATCCATCAAACATACACTGTCGCTCATAACGTTGGAATATTTTTTTTGTTACCCCAATTTATGGAATTATTTTGACAATGATTTCCTAATAAATCTAGATAAAAGTACTTAGAGAAGTGATCAAATATATTTTCATTCTCAAGTTTCATAATGCTTACACATTTCATCGCTAAGATTTTTAAAGTGATATTTCAGCCATCTTTTCCCCCAGCCTTATACAGTACAATCCATTATGGTATGAAATTCATCCTCAACCCTTTCCAAGTTACAGTCATTACAAGTTCTTAAATGTGAAGGTATTTTTTCCGGACGTCTATGCATGTCTTCCAGTTTCTATCGGTAGGTTATGTAAACTAATTCTAAATCGGCAGATATTTGTTCGTAGTTTACGGTTTTTTACGGTTAATAAATATTTAGATCGTTAAGAGCCATTTCAATCTGTTCTATATTGTTAACTGTCCCTGCCGTCGAAATAGATCCGGTGGTCGTTTTAAATCTATGCTATAATTTTCACATTAATTGTTTTAATCGTTTCGATAGTGGTTTGCTCTAATCTTTACTTCTATCGGGCAGTGATCTGAATAAGTTGTAAAGGGTAGTACATGAAAGAATGATATTTGGTCGTATAATTTACTATCTGCTATCATAATTAGAATCAATAACACCCGATGCCGCACCATTTGCTCCATAGCACGAACAGTTTCCCATTGTGTCTCCTATGTACGACCATTTAGGATTCGGAACACAAATTTTTACATAATTCCAAAATAACTTTCCCCTGTTGTTTGGGGCCTAGTATCCTGGTTTCTTATTTTTAGCATGTATTCATTCTCTATCCTATATGGAGGTATTATTCTAGCTGCGTTGTCCTTTTCTGATGTATTTTGATCAGATATGGTACTTGTGTAACCATTGAAATCCCCCATTATAATGACTCCGTACTGGCCCGTATTCTACTCAAATTAAAGTCCGACGCTCAAAATCGGGTTTAACAACTGGGAAGTTAGTCTCGGGTCTAAATATTTTAGATCAGAATCGGTATTATGACCATGCATGCAAACCTATAGTGATATCTTTGACCTTGTATTCTCATGTTTCTCACCTAGGTTTGTTGACAAACCTCTTTTGTGAAAAATTGCCAAAATACAATTACTCACTTCTTTACATTGATTATTAGGCAGTTGAAAAAAAGGTGTTAATATGAACTTAAACTCAAGTAAATGCTTCTTGCGAGGAAATGTTATGATATGCTCTTCGTTATGATGATTACGAACTTGAGTTCATTCGCACCCCTTGAGTTTCACAAATAATATAAAATTTATTTTGGACAATATAATTTTTATATAAAGGTCTACTGTCAATTTTGTTTATAATATCATCATAATTATGTGTTATTTCTTTCATTTGGGTTCAGTAACCTTTGAGTTTTCATTCCGTATTTGGGATAAATCCATGTGCTCCTTACGAGTGTGAAATGGCGCAACGGACAAGACTGTGGGCAGAGAGAACTTAGATACCATTAGACAATTATACGTCGCTGTTTTCACGAAGTGACGGTAGTGAAAAAAAATTGCATTCACTTTGCGTTACGATTTTCCTCATTACCGTCACTTCGTGAAAACAAGGTTTTTTTTTAGGCTATTTAAAATAATTAAAGTTTGTCCTATGCCGGATTGAAACAAGGCTCTGTGAAAGCCTAGATACACTGCACCATTATAAACAATGAAGCAAGAGACATAATGGCCTGACCGTTCACATTCGCAACCCAAACTTGGTATACAGGGCGGTTTTGACAACAATTTTTAAAGACCCTGGTGCTCAGTCGCCCGTGGCAGAAATACTATGAATAGGTTATCATTGGATAGAAAACAAGCTACACTTCATCATGAAATAGATATTCAAATCGTATGCATATAATTTTTAAACAAAAGTGGAAGTTCTTGACAACCCGAAAGCTTGCCCGTGTATAAACCAGTTCACGGCGAGCATGCAATGTTCCTGGATACATGGGCGGATCCACGTGGCGATTTTTCCGGCCCGGCCCCCCCCCCCCAGCTCCCCAAAACGGTAAAAAAATAGGATAATAACGTAAACTTTACTTTAAAAAGCAGGCCCCCCCTCCTGACATCAACAACAATCTAGTGGTTGTTCTCTCCTTGACCCCC
>BEXV01000160.1:120561-133859 GCA_003118195.1 Hemicentrotus pulcherrimus | reverse complement strand
GGGGGGGGGGGGACTTGGTTATGAGATAATAACTCAGGACATGAACTGTAACTCAGTTCTTTTAATCAATGAAGTGATAAAGGTGTTCATACCGCATCTTTCACTATAAGCTGCCAAAGTTCCAGTTTTGCCCATTCACAATTGTATTTTGTAAATGCAAATAATTAAAGATGACAAAATTGAAATGACTGCACAGTAATCTATCATACATAGGGTGAAAATTACACTGATGCATGTAAGTTCTATGTGGCTTTTGGCTGAGCACATGCGTGTGTGTGAAAGATTGTAGTGTGTAACATGATACGATAGGATAGGATAAGATGCTGGCACTTAAAGGTCGACGGCTGACACGAAGTCACAAGTTCCTGTTGGCGGTTGTTGTTTTTATTGAATATGATGAGACGTAAGTCAACATTTCTATCGGTTGGAGCCACAAGAGCTTTAACTCATAAACCTTAACATTAACACAGAGTTAACATCCTTCTGGCTCTGAACAGACAGTTTTCAAGGATGCATGTACTATACATACAACATGAGGATCACATCAGACAAATAGGGAATGAAAGACTCATATTTTAAATTTAGATTAAAATAGGGGAAATTACCTGTAACATACTCGCTTTATATAATACTCGGGAAGAAACTTGCAAGATTGTTTTTTTTGTTTTTTGTATACATGTTAAAAAGTACTGAATAGATTTGTAATTTGTGTTATTTGGTGAACAAAACAGGCATACATTTATATTCAGATGATTTTATATATTATTCTTGTAGCGAACAGAGTTACCTTAGGTGCTAGTATAGATATATCGACTGCTATGAGAGGCATCACTGTTACTATAGGCTCAAGGGGACGTTACATCCTGATATGACCTCAAGGTGCGCCAGGGTTGGCTCAAATGACTTGAATATTTGAATTTTCACGACCATTTATTTCCTGTTGATTTTTGCAGTGAGACCTGACTTGCATTACTTGATACAGAAGATTACAAACAGTGACCCACTGGTCCCTGAGCCACCTGTCTTGAATGTTGGTCATCCAGTAAACCAGTTTCAACAAAGACCAGTCAATATTCCACCGGGTCATGGTAAGCATTGCTACAAGTAGGTTATGGGGCCATGTTCTTTGTATCCTCTTATGGCAGAGGAAAATGTTTGTGTGTGTTAGTATAATTTGTGATTATATATTGCACAGCATGAAGAAATCTGGAGCAACATTTTATCTGAAGGGGCAGATCCAGGATTTTGTACGGGGTAGCACGATACCAAATTAGGGGGACAGTTTGGTCATATAATTAGGATATGCTCTATTGATTTCAAAGAGGACATGCACCACTTATGCCCCCCTCCACCCACCCACATTCTGCCAGTCTGATTATTATTGCAGTGTAGAATTTGGTTTATTGCATTGATTAGTTTCTGAAAAATTACAGTAGGAAACTTCAAATTGGCATCATAAAGTCTAAATAAACTTAATTGTGACTAAATACAAATGGGAAGTGGGAAATGTTTTGGTTTCATTTTAACATCTATGAATATGATTTGTGTACTTTGGCAGAAGTTGTTTTATTTTAGAGAAAAGTAGAGATTTTGATTGCCATTTATAGAGGGGTAAAACTTACTTAATCTTTTAGAAATAACTTTCTTGTTGAGTTGACAGATCAATATCTTTGTTACCTTTCTTCTCCTTTAGATTTATGTTGTGTAATTGTATTCTTTTTATGCACTAAATAATTGAGTTATTCTATACACCCCACCCTTGATCTTAATTATCAAACATTTAACACCCATCTAATAGCTTCTGGTTGAGACAAGGGTAAGCCCCCCCCCCCCCCCCACCCTCTCACTTTGATGTATCAGTATTCTTCAATGTAATCATATCAATATTCTGATTTAACACTCAATATTGGCACTTCCCTTGATTCAAATAGTCTTGGTAAAAAAAATTGCTTGTTTGCTACATGTACTTTCAACATTTTGAAATATACATGAGATATCATTATACAAAATTATCTTGTGTAAAAGTTGAGATGCTAATATCTTGACTTCTACATCTATTAGGTTAATGTTGTACATCCATACTATTTTCTTTTGTAGAAAATCAGTTTCCAGGAAGTATGTCTCCAATGCATCAGCCTCAGCCATCATGCCAGCAAAGTCCACAATATCCTCCTCCGATCCAAAATCACGCTCAACTCCCGCAACAGCAGCAACAGTGGGGGCAACAGACTAGTGGCAGAACTCCTTCAACTGTCAGCTACCACAGTAACATGAACCTTGCCTTCCATCCTGTGGACCAGAGAATGATGAATTCCGCAAGACCGCAGCAAGACGGTTACAATGCTTCACCTCAACCCAACTACAGGCAGGAGTACCCAGGGCCTCAGCACCAAGGCAATGAGCTGATGAGGATGCCGTCAGAGCATCCTCTAGGTGGCCCACAGCTTTACCAGTCTCATTACTCTAACAATGATAACTTGGCTGTCCCATCTGCTGTGTCACCAGAGTGCCTTCAAGCTTCAAGGCAGCCCATCTTTCAGTCGGTTCCTCAATCACCCAGTCAACATCCTCACTCTGCTACCCCCAGTCAAGCTAGCAGTGTAGACCAATGTAAGTTAAGTAAATTGACCAGAGTGGGTTTGGTTTTACCTATTTGATATATAAACATGAAAACCGTTGTTTGTTTTATAAATATGTATTTACAGTCTATTTAAGTGTCTTCCTCATATTCAAGGACTAATGAAAAGTGGTGCTACACAGTCATTTTTTGTCCCCAGTACCTTAAGAGTTTGAAAATATGAAACAGGTTCCTGGTAGAATTATCTAGGACCTTTTGTATGTTTTTCTTCTTCTTTTTTCTTCTCTTTATCTTTTTTAAAGAGAAAAAACATAGTTTTAATCTCTGAAGAAATGAGACTTAGAGCAAACCAAATTGCATTAATGTGTCACAGTTCCCATATAGAATGACTAGAATATTTTGTTTGTTAGTATTAATCAGGATTAACAGAAAGTGGAAGAGAGAGGTGTTTTACAATCCCATATATCTGAAAGTGTATATTCATATTGACCAATTATCCATTGAACTGGTTGAGCTTCTCAAATTTTGATATTTGGGGAGCTAGATAAGCTAGTCTCTTTTCCTTGAATTTTAAAAGTGTATGTTCATGACAATGTAAGTTCTTGCTCTTGTTAGTTTGTCATGGAAATACATTTTTTAAATCAACAGAAACATTAAAACTAGGAGTTTGTTCCATTTTGTTTCCTTTTTCACATGTCTCAGAGAAAATAACACTAAAGAGAGAGAGAGAGAGAGAGAGAGAGAGAGTACAACAGTATTAAAAAAAATACAATATTGTCTGTTTTCTGATTGCAGGTCTAAGTGCAACCATCAAAGTGCCGTATAAAAAACTGTGCAAAGCTACAGAGAACTTCAGTGCTGCCCGGAAACTGGGCGTAGGAGCATTTGGGGAAGTGTTTCATGCTCAGCTCGATATGATAGATGTGGCAATCAAGAAGATCATCAAGGTAAAGTCATACTTAAAGCCTGTAAAATGGCATCTGGCTGGAATGCTCCCCAGGGAGTGGAAAATGTGCACAAATTGTGTGCGGGCAAGCCTGAATCCGATGATCGGGGTAATAATATATCTGTAAAACGCTTAGGCACATCGTTGGATCGGTGTATTGAGCGCTATATGAAAAAAACGGATTATTATTATTATTATTATTATTATTATATGCATTTGAGATACCCAAAACCCAAACACCAAAATGAGTGAATAATCTTTTAGCTCTGATCCGAGGATATGCCATTTTTTTTTTTTGCTGTAGCATAAAAATTATCATCCCTTTATGAAGATAGATTGCAGCAGATATCATTTGAACACTCTGCAATTGATATGTAGGTTTAATATAGACTTTTTTTCTTCTTTTTTATCCTGATGTTTTTCGAACATTATACAGAATGAGAATGTCAAGTTTAACCAGTCAATGATAAGAGGAGATCAAATCAAGGAAATCGAAGCTCTTACAAAGTAAGTATATTACTGCAGAGAATATATGATTCATGTACAGTTGTATGAATAGACTATGCAATGAAAGATCAGAAACTCTAGTTTGAATGATGATATTTTGAACGTTACTTAATTATTGATCATCCTATTAGTTATCATTTGTACGCCTATTTATTTCACTTTGCAATGATGCCAAATGTATAATGTTATGTGATTTAGGGGTTGCACAGTGTACATGTAACTTACTGTGCTTGCAAACTTATTTTGCCAAGTTTTTTAAGTGCAGTTATTAAATACTATTGCATTATTCCCAAAACATTTCAGAAAGGTGATCGAAAATTACTTAAACTTGTGTTTGTCATGATATTGATTTGATTGTTTTCTTATACCCTTGGCTTTGATCCAATATGGGATTCAAACCATTGCATGTAAGAACAGGATGATTACTGTATAAAGCCTGTTTAATTGGAATGAGAAAACTCAGTTGTCCATATGTTGATAAATCAATCAAAAAGGCTTCTAGATACTGTATGTTTCATCTTCAAGTGATTTTTCGCTGTTTGCAGGTATCGCCACAAAAACATTGTATCCTTGGCTGCGTATTCTGTTGGAGAGGACTGCATTTGTCTGATATTTGACTTCATGAAGAATGGTTCCTTGGAATACCAGTTGGAGGGCAGGGTAAGATGAAGCATCTATGCAATATACATAGCCCCTGTGGTTGGGGCAGCATAGAACCAGGGGGTTCTCGGTTCCAAACCAGGGTTTAGAGTTTAAAAACTAAGTGTGTGTGCTACTGACTTGAGTTCATTTCTATCTCAAGCACATAGTTACTAAACTCTTTACCAGAAATCGCGATAACATTTTCTTTTTCTTTTTGACCTTAAAGATGCTAAATTTAATCAATGAATATTTCAACCAAGATTGTCAAGTTTTTCATGTATTTCTGCTGACATTTTTTTATACCAAAATAGATTACATTTTTAATTTCCATTCCATTGGTTTTGGTTTAATCCTGCGTTATTTCAGCTTTGTATTGAACATATTTATCCAAAGATTTCTTATCTCAACAAAACAAATCCATCAGAAATTACAACTAAAATGTCTAATAAAGTGATTAACCCCTTTTATACCACCAAATTTATGAGCACTTGTCAAATTTACATTCAAAAGTGTGATATGGATTGTAAATGGGATGTTTCATAATTAAGCTGGGTATGGTATAAAGTGTATCACTTGGGCAACTGGGAAAAACTTTAAAATGGGGGAACCTGATTCTATTTTATGAAGAAAAAAATGTTGCTATTCTCAGTCCAACAAAACGCTCGGTGAGTGAGATTTGCTACCTACTGCATGGAATGGGTTTAGGTAATAAGGAACTTCCTGTTGTGTATGACCTCTTTTGACCTCTACCACACTCATCATCTACGCACAGGCTCCACAGGGACCTTTGGAGTGGCATAGAAGGCATATGATAGCTGAGGGGGCGGCCACAGGTATACAGTACCTCCATACAGCTGATAGTGCTGTGCCCCTTATACACCAAGATATCAAGAGGTGATATGATAACACGGCTTAATCAAATACTATTTGCAGAAATATTTAGGGTTAGGACGGATAGAAGTTGAATTTTATTTTGTTATAAGGTTCTGTTTGATCACATGTCTGGAGATAGAAAGATGATAATGCATTATGCATTGTTTTTTGTTTTTTAATCAAGCGAGATATCAAGAGGTTATAGCATTACTGAAACAGATATTAGCTGTGATCATTTTCTGTATTACTAGAAAGATATGACTATGCATCTGATATGGAACAGGCGATTTCTATGAATGGATGTGGTTTATTGTTTTGGATAATATATGTATCATATACATAGGTCTGTTTGTTGGGTTTACTGATAATAGAGTACCAGCACATTGTAGATCACCAGGAATTGAAGTAGATAAAAAATCTTGATTGATCACTCATGTCTGGAAGAGATCAGGTCATCTACATAGCAACTGAGCATTTCAAGTATGATGTGATGAAATTTAAGTGATTTGCACTTGATCGCTTGAAATATTTACAGTAAACCCTGGCAGCGTTTTTGATAATTATGTATTCAAGCATAAAACGTTTCAAATTTCTGTATTTAAAACACGTAGATAGTACATGTAAGACCTTTCTTGCCTGCAGCTACTTTTTTTACAAATCCCATTTGCTATTTACTTATACATGAATGAAAACTGCCGCTGGAAACCCCTAAAGTTTTCTGTGTCACATATAAACAAATCATCATTATTGCATGGTTTTGAGCTGATGGGTAAGATATGTATCATGAACCCTGATCAATCTTACCTTTACTCCATTTTGAATGCCTTGTTGCTCTTTTGTGTTCTTTTTACAGTGCAAACATCCTTCTGGATGAGAACTTTGTTCCTAAGATTGCAGACTTTGGTCTAGCCAGACCAGGTCCTACAAAGGGGAAGGAGTACACTACTATTAAGACCAGTGTGGTGTTTGGTACCAAAGCCTACTTGGCTCCGGAGTTCATGCGGGATCCAAAGCGAAAGCTCTCAAAGAAACTTGATGTTTACAGCTTTGGTGTTGTAAGTTGATTGATAAGTTTTTTTTAAAGTAATGTGATCATTTGCCTTCATGTGTCATGAAATTTTTCTTATTTTAGTATATTAGTCAAAATATTGTATTCTTTTTCCCTGTTTTTTTTTCTTCTTCTCTCTCTCTCTCTCTCTCTCTCTCTCTCTCTTTTCTGTCTCTCTCCCTCTTCCCATATCCCTCCCTCCTTCCCTTCTTTCATCCCACTTTCTCTTTCTATTCTTCCTTTCATCCTTTTCTCTATCTACCCCACCCTCTTATCTATCCATCTCTACCCTTCTCTTCTCCTTCCACTGTCCTTTCCCCCTCCCTCCTTCCTTCTACTTCTCTCTCTCTCTGTTTCTCACTCTATCCACCCCAGGGGTACTCAGTCATAGAAATACTATAAGCATGCGCGACCACAGGTTTTCCAGCACCCCCTAAACAAGGATTTCTTCTAAAGTCAAAATACACCCTAAATGAGGATTTTCATGGTTTTTTCCTGAATTCACACCCTAAATGGGTATTTCACAAAAGTCTACTCCTAAACAAGTATTGTAAAATTGTAATCCCTAGAGCATTTTGAAATGTGATAGGGATTACCATTTCAGTTGTTAACAATGTAAAATTAATCAAGTTGCGCTTCTCATGTATAATTCACAATGTTAAAGCTTCCCGTAAACCCCGGAAGTAAACGAGCATGTTACATAAATAAATATATATACAAATAATAAATATTTTAATAGAGCCTGCATCATTCATTATTAAAAAAAGCAATTGCCAAACACTTTTAATCAGTTTGTGTTGTTCACCCTATGTTTTTCCAACTTACAAAAAGATATTTTATTATCAATATTTTGTTGATAGGTCCTTCTGGAGTTAGTGACTGGAGAGAAAGCAGGACAAGCAAAGAAAAGATTTGGGACTTATGAACTATTGGTAAGAATATTCATGGGGTAAAGGTCATACACAGTGTTGGTAAATGTGGAATTTTAAAATTGATTCTAGTTTTAATCTTGCCCTAAGATTGATTTAAAAAAAATGTAATTAGGCCAATGCTTATGAAGTTTAAATGTTGTTGAAAATGATTGAGACAAGGTGCCATGATTAATTACCGGTTCATATATACTCGTTGAAGATAGGCTTTAGTTTGTTAAAAGGAAAGTAACACTTTTCTATTCTTGGTTCAAGTTCTAGAAATGCTTACTGTTTACCTCATATATTTAAAAAAAATAAATAAAAGATTACAAAAAATGAAAAATTGTTGTTGTTGTTATTTTCTGTGATTATTTATGTATTCAAAAAACTGTTTATCAATTTTGTATTTAACAAAAAATAATTGGAACAGTACATTTTTTATCACATCATACATTTGTTTGTTTCATGATCGAAGAAGGATTTTCATACTTTTTAAAGCCATGCCTAATGTTCAATCTCTATTACTTTTTTTCTTGTTATCAATGACTCAGTGGAGAAGTGTTGACAGGATAATGGATGCCAATGTGGGGAATCCCCAGGCTGCTGCTAAGATCTTGCAGGATCCCAAGTGTCCAGACTGGCCCTCCAGGTATATGATGGAGCTGGTTGAGTTAGCCATGGATTGTCTCACGGAATTCAAGTACAGACCAGAGATGGAAAAGGTATGCCATTGTTACGCAGACGTTTGCTGCGTCTATGATTGCTCGGGCTGTATTTTGTCACAGATAGTGGGTTAGGGTTACTGTTGCAACTGGGGTTCAGGTTACTGTTAAGATTAGAATAAGTGTTTTTTAGTGTTTGGTCTAGGGTCCAAGCTAGGAATTTGATTATTATTCTTCTTCTTTTTGTTTCTTGTTATTGTTTTTGGTGTTGTTACTGGTATTATCATTTTATTTATAATGTTAAAGGTAAAGACCAGTATTGGAAATGCCCCAATTTCAAAAAATGAACTGGAAGCTCTTATTACCAATCATGTGAAAGAGTATGATTTGACCAATACATGATGATAAAAATTTTTGCTGGGAAACCGCCTACTAATAGATATACTGGTAAATTATTTTATCTATTGGTGTGTGAGGGATAAACACACATGTTGTGCACGTGTGCGTAGTCCCATATACATCTTTCTGTGTACAGTGCTTGTAACTTTACAAAGACTGGGCCAAATTTCTTATCATTTTGATGATTCCAGAACCTTGCAGTACACACCAGTACTTATATGCTAGATGATCAACCTTTTCTGATCGATTCCACAATGTTTCTTTCACAATGCAATCGCATGACCATAACTGGTTTTTATCTTTAACATAAAATACTTTTTTTTAAATGCACAAAATTCAATATTATTATAGGTGGAGTACTCTAAGATATTGACCATGGATCAATCGTTGTCTACTCATGTGTGTAGAACCATGGCATCAGGTCCTGGATAGGTTTATTTATTAGTTTTGGATGCATTGAAATTTTAAAATCTTTAACATAAAATACTTTTTTTAAATGCACAAAATTCAATATGATTATAGGTGGAGTACTCTAAGATATTGACCATGGATCAATCGTTGTCTAAGCATGTGTGTAGAACCATGGCATCAGGTCCTGGATAGGTTTATTTATTAGTTTTGGATGCATTGAAATTTTAAAATATGATGTGTACGTCTTTGCAGAGGGCAAATTTATCCCTAAACCAGTGATTGGTTGTTTCTTATCTTATAGTTGTATTTAATTGGAAAACTTGTGAATATATTTGGTGACAACGGATGATTCAAAAGAAACGGATTCCTCATGCATGCACCTGTAAAAGTTTGAAAGACTATTGATGTATTTCCAAACGAATACAAAGAAAAAATGATTACCGGTACATGTGGCATTTATGGGTGCTGTGTATTTTTATCTCATGTAGGTCATCCAGACATTGTCAGAGATGGGAGTAAGGATCGATCAAGAAGAGAGACATAGGTCTTCAAGAACTCACAGTAAGTGATGAATTTGTTTTGCAATATCAGTGGTTATCTGTATTATTTCTAACACCATCATTGTTGATATTACCACTACATTATCACTTCAAATTTGTGGTATCACCCTTTATAATTTATAATCCTGTAATCATTATTGTACATCATGACATTTTTATCTTCTAGGTGTTTGAAAATATATTTTTGATAGGCGAGGAGTGCTATATAAATACAGGGAGTTTGTAAAAACAAACGAACTGTGGTGTTGAAGATGTTTGAATAAGATGACTTAGGGAGAACTTTCAACTTCCCTCCTCCCTTCCTTCATTACTACTATCAATCATGGTGTATCATCATCATCAATTAACTGGCATTCTCAATGTTGTTATTGGTGGTTGAAACAATCTTTATTTCAAATTCTTTTGAGACATCCACCAGTGTTGTTTAAATATTTGAAAGCAGTATTTAGAGGCTGTATCCGTTCTTTAAGAATGGCTGTTAGGTATTATGAAGAATAGTATTATTTTTATGGCATTTATCATACATGTGTCTTTGTATAAAAATCATATGTATTGAAAAACAGCCATGAGCTGTGTATTCAGCATTTGCTGTGATGAATTAAAAGATATGCTATATTTATATCTATTTCTTTTTTTCATTGCAGATTTTCCCATCGAAAACACAGACCCTCTGGAGCATGGCAAGGCTGTGGAATCCTCAGATCCTAGTCAGACGACTGAAGGCCAGGACCAGTATGGAGCTAACGGAAGGCCTGGGATGCAGCAGTTTGAGGGTGACTATAAGAACGAGAACCCAAAGTATGAACACTATGGTGGCTTTAAGGTATTGGCCAATGGTCCTAAAGTACAGGGTAATTTGAATAATGAGAAACCGCACGCTCAAGAGTCAAGACAGGAATTGCCGGAAAGTAGATTGAACCAGATCCCTTTCCAAGATCATAACCAGATGAAGGAAGGACTAAGGCAGGATGAAATGTGTGCAAGGGAGAGGCAGTTTCAGATGCAGCAGCAGCTACAATACCACAACCAACAGATGTATGGACGTCAATATCTGTCGCCGGCTGTTTCAACATCGGGTAACTCCTGTATGGACAGGAATGCACCCCCATCCCAGAGCAGCATGTCCCAATCTCCTGGATCATCCTACCCAAGCTGCTTTGATTCATCCAGTGTCTCATCTTCATCGGATGCATCATGCGCACGCTTCCAAGGATCATACCTGGGGCATCCTCAAGACTATTACCCAGTACAGCCCCAGGGACAGTACGGAGATCACATGAATCCTCGTCTGATGCATCCACCAAACGTGCCCCGTCACACAAGACAAGACTTCAACCACATGGTAGACGGTCAGTATGAGAACCATGGCCAATATCCAGGCTTTGTACCTCGTCCGATGTGAAGTCCAGGCCCTCAGGATGTTGGTTACCACCAACAACCCAACAAGGAGAGATATGAGGACTTGAACAGCAAGGGATCTGCTGACTCCACACCGGTCTCCTCCTCAAGCTCTGCTGCTGTCTCCTCTTCCGACTCGCACATAGCTTTCCCGTATCCCAAGCAGCGCACTTTGAATCTTTCCATCCTTTCGAGCGATACCTCCAATTTCACAGGGGATACTTCCCTCTCAGAATCAATCAAAGACCTCCCTCAATATGAAGGTGGAGGAGAGTCAGGAGACGGTAAGGCAGTGGAGAGTTGTCAAAGAGAGCGCATTGGAATGTTACAGAGTGGAAGAGAGGAAGGTATGAAGCAGAGTAATGATGTTCACAGGAGAGAACCTGGTGAGAATACAGAGCCACAAACACAACCTTGTCTGTGAGAAGCTATCGTATATTTTATTTTTAATTATTAGCAGCTGTAGCTGTAAAAAAGAATTAACTAAGCTTCATTGAATCACATAGATAAAGAGGAACTAAAATGAACTCTAACTTGTATCTATGGCATGAAAGTGTGAACTAGAATTTGATACACAAACAAACTTTATTAATTCCATCATTGTTAGATCAGAGGAGTAATTTCATGTTTATTTTTATTCTCTACAATATATGTTTTTATCAGACATGTATAAAGATTAACATTTAGTTTCTCAGACTCCTCTAATAAAAAAAAAATGAAGTGCGCAAAAACTTGATTCTTCATTTCTGGATAAGAACCCATTACCATGAGATCATTTGTGAATATGTCTATTAACATTTATTTCATGAATGTTAATATTTGACACCAGGAGTAATCATAATTATAATCATATCAAAGGTGATGGTAATAAAAAGTTGCAACATGTAATTGCAAAGTTTCATATTTTGATTACTGTAGGTAGAGTAAATGGGCATATTGGTGTACATTCCTAATTGTGAGATCAGGGCCCTTTCTCGTGAAAAAAAAAGTTGCGATTGATTCTAAGCGATCGTAACTTGATATATCAATCACAACTCTGTACAAGGAAGATGATATGTTTGCGATTGGTTGAAGGGCTTGCTGTCAATCAGGATCAATGCAAATCTTTCATATATAAGTCTGTGTATTATTACTGGAGTTAGGATTACTGACTTGATTTCTTTGACCACTGTATATTCTACCAGGTACCAAACTGTACGGCAGACATTCATCTGTAGTCCTGAACCATGGTATTGTTTTTAGTGAGTTTGTTGCAGTTTATCATTAAATGAAACTCAATATTATTATAACGGTACTTTTAAGAGAGGTACATAGTTTTCAAGTGTCTAACTTTGAAGTATGAATCAATAATCACTACAAATGAGCATTGATAGTAAAAAAAAGAAGAAAAAAAAAAAGAAAGAAGATGAATACAGAAGCACTTGAGGAATATAATTTTGTAGGTGAGACTGAGGAAATACAGATTGATGAGTAGTATTATTGATATAGGCTTCCATTGTATTCATGTAGGATATCATTGATATTTTTATTAGACACATTAGTTGGTTGAAACAAGAAATTTGTGCATGCATTGTCTTGTGAATGGTCAAGATTACCTTCAGCTTTGTGATGCAAAATAATTTAATCACAATTGACTGAATGTGAAATTTCTGCAATTCCTGACAGTTTCCCATTGCAGATGTAGCTAGTGTGACAGTATATGTATATGCCATGTTGCTTGGAATGATCAAGGTTTGTAAACTTGATATCTGTTTACATTTTGAACAATGTATTTAACGGTACTTGTTTGAACTAGGTGTATGAGATGACTTATGTGAGCAGCATACAGAAACAGTGAACATTGAACATAAATGTAAATAATTGATTAAGCATTCTCACTAATCTTAAATAGAACAGCTTATCAAAGCTCTGCTTATCAATCTATTGAAACAAATTTCAATATTGTGCACCTCAACTTGAGATGGGAATGATTTCATGAATTTCTTAGGGGAAAAGTCGAGCTGGAACCAAATTTAGGTGTCTCTTGTCATTTCCTTTGTGATATATGAAGCTGTTGCACTTTCAAATTATCTTGTTCATATGTACAGAGGGAGGATCAATCCAGGTTATTTATGTATTAAAACATGTACATGAGGTATTTCTACATAGGAGCCTTTTCAATGCCTGCCATGTATTAGTGCATGTTTGCCAGTCATTACAATTATCTATTCCTCTTCATAGGTTTTTCATTTAGTTTTATATAGGATATCATTTTTATTAATATATTATTATTATTATCTACACCAACATTCCTTGCCTATAGGTTCTTTAATATCTAACCCTTACTGTACTGGGCTATTTTGAGCACTCTCTGACTGGGGGGG
>BEXV01000160.1:96564-120466 GCA_003118195.1 Hemicentrotus pulcherrimus | reverse complement strand
GGGGGGGACTGGGAGGCTCCTCCCCCCCCATGAACTCGGCCGTCGAATGTCCGATGAACGCGAAAATGTTCATGTTTGTAGATATTTACGTAAGGTGGTATAAGATGGTATAATTAGTTTTTCCTAATATGCAAATTTTTGTCGTTATAGCCTATTCATTTTTAATTTTATGCGTTTTACAGAAAACTCTACATATTTGTCTGTACAGATTTTAATGACATGCGCATACTAATTGTTATGCAACACCTTACAGGTATATCCGATTTCGACGAAAATGGTATCAAAATGTGCATTAGACTTGAGGGGAAAAAGTCATGAAATGGCAATTCAAAATTCCAAGCGGTTGCGGCGCAATCTCTGAAAATGTCGAGTACAGTAAGGGTTAAAATTGAAACAAATTTTATATTCAATCATATATTTTGTTTACAAAAGGAGAAGAGGGTGCATTTTTGTAGTTTTCATACTTTAATTTGGCTTATTGTCTTTGTACATGAATTTTAAATGCAAGTCTATAAATGAGCAAGTGTAATATGTATGCAATCATGAGTTTCCTAAAGCTTATAGCTTTTATAATTAAAATATATCATCCAATTACAGCAACGTGTTGGTTTTCTTATCTTATGAAGTGAAGATTTTGTTTTCCCTTTTAAATATGGATTTCCACACGATTCATTTGTAAGTTATGAATTAGAGCGATTTTATCTGCGAGGAATAGACATACTACCCATAACACCACAAGCTCATCAGTGATGTTCAATTTACATCTGTAAATTCTGCAGATGCAAGAATTTTGGAGTGATCTATTCAGGGATCGTGTTGTATGCTCAAAGGTGCATCTAATAAAAAAAAAAATTAATGACATAGTCTCTGGACCCTTCATTTGTACCAGACCTCTGCGTAATCTTGAAGAAATTTCATTTTCTACTCTCTGACTTTCAGATTGTATATCAAAGATTAATCCTGAATAAGAATAAGTTCTTATAACATTATTTTCTACACAAAATAAAAACATACGCAAGCACATAAAGAGGAGTTCTTCACAAAAAACTTACAGGATAATTTCAAATCTTTATTTTAAAATCTTTTCCAATAAAGCTGTTGGTTGGGTCACAACCCCCGGCATAAAACAAATCTTAAAAGTCAACATAATTCCATATAATACATGGTCAAAAAAATACATTGTACTGTATTCTAATCTCTCATTTATTGATATGAAATGGTTTTGAGCTACGTGCTGAGCTGGGACAAAAATTAAAAATGATACAATATTAAAATAGATTATAGCACATGTATAGCTACATGTTTACCACTTTACTCATGTATTCATATCTATTCAAGTCTTTGTAATGCAAAAAATAAAAATAAATTAAAAAAAACTATTGTTGCAAATGACCCCACAGCACTTGTATGCGCAAGGAGATCCGTACGAGGTTGGGATGTGAAGCAAAGAATCAATTTTACTTGTCCTAACTTACAAAGTTGCTCGAAGAAATGAAGCAAGACGATTCTACCTCAACACATGCAATCATACCCATGTATGAGTACAAACTAGGTAGATATCTTAGCACTCCTTCAACATTGTTGTAGTGGCAAAGGAAAGACGCGTTTCCAGTCGTGTTGAGGATCCCTCTAGTCTCTTCAAAATATATTTTACATTTCCCCTGTCTTATATGTCCCCTTAATTTATATCGCACATGTATGCAAATATTTATTGATAAGAGGTGAAGAGCAAAGCAATGTTTATCCCAACATAATTCCTTGGAAGAATCTCTACACCCTTTATCTATGGCATTTTGTGTACATTGCTGAGCACAGACAGCAAAATGGTGTAGTGATTACATCCCAACATTTGAACTACAGGCTTAGCATGCCATGTACATGTAGTGATATGTGAGAAACGATCAATACTTTGTTGCTAACATTATGCATAACTGTCCTGGGACAACATTTTTATAAGGGTATCATCAAGCTAGCATTAAGTCATCGCACCCAACCATTCTGTTGTATGGCTTGTTGTACACATGTACACGTTAGTCTTAATAGACATGTTTAAGCATTACAAAGACATGCAATGAGGGTCTGCAATGCTAGTAACTGAAAATCTAATAAACGGGCACACCTCACTTCAGAGTCGGTAATGTATAAAGGGGTGCAAATACCAGATTCTTAGAGAATACTCTGGGGTCAACCTGTGTGAGTATATCACCATGTAAACTGACCATGCTATCAAGCAAGATTCAGGAGGATAATTCAATTCAACAGCTTATCTGAACGTATATAAATATTTATTGACTAACACACATACATTACATCTTTCCTTCCCAAACCACTATGGATACTCACTCGGCAGCAAATAGTTCAAACTATGTCATAGATAAAGATAATCACAAAAGAGCTATACCGACGAAGTGCAATATTAAAAGTTGATGGCTTTTCCAATGTACGCTGCCATGTTGGCTTCTCTGAATGCCTCAGATACAGTCTGCAAGAAAAAGATTGGGAGAAATAAATCAAGTTTGTGTATTTAAACAGCACACCTTTAGTCTCAAAAATAACCCTAGAATTTTCCAAATTCATTTTTTTTGGATAAAAGAATTAAGATTACACAAAAGAACCCATAGTAAGGGTGATTATAACTTTACATCTTATTTTTGACCACCACTTTTGATTATTTAGATGAAGATGCAATTATGTTCAAATTCATACAAACGGATTATTTATATCGAGAGACACAAACTTGCATGAAAGTCTTGTAAAAACAACTTCTAAAAACATCAATTAAACGGACAGTTTAAGTTCCAATGTATATGAAAGTGTCTGGCAATACTTTCATTGTTGATGATATAAGGCAAGGTTTAGGCAATTTGTGGTATTTCTGATGATTCTATAATATTCGTCTGTTGAGAGCCAGAAGGGCATTAACTATTATACTTTATAACAGAGTTAATGCCCTTCTGGCTCCAAACAGACGATATCATAACAAGCCATTGTACAACATATTCAACCATTCAGAAGGTTTTTTTAATCACAATGCCACTGCATGACCACTAATCATCTGTATTTCACAATGACCCTTTCCAAGGGCTCAGGCATAGGTAACACCCACAATAAATAACTTGAATCTTAATGACAAATTTATGCTACAAGAAGAGAAATAATATAGTTGACTTACCGGATGTGCATGGCAAACTCGAGCTACATCTTCACAAGAAGCTCCATACTCCATAGCTAATGCTGCTTCATTGATCATCTCGCCAGCCCCTGTCCCGATGATGTGGGCTCCAAGAATTCTGTCGGTAGCTGCATCACTCAGCATCTTCACTAACCCATCAGTATCGCCTGAGGAGGAATATGAGAGTATGAATCATTGGATGACACCAAGCTATGTTTATTTCTCTGTTCAGTTTACTTATCAAGTCAGTAGTCAAGGGCATAAGGGTAAGGTCACTGACTACAGGTAGACAGTGCATATCACATGTCCAAAGATGAATAAAGATGGTGTTTTAAATAGTAAAATATTGGACTTGTTAGCAATACATTTGCATGATTTGGACAAGAAAACTAGCCTTTTCTGGCTAGGTTGCATCCAATAAGAGTTAATGAACCATAGTTATTGCAAGGTATATGTCAAAAGACTAATGTTTAATAGGCAATTTAAGGTGCATACTGGTTATGAAATCACCTTTTTGTCATCTATTTCCCATTTATCTGAAGATGCATGGAGGAGGTGACAAGATGCCTCTTTCGGGGAGATATGTGCACTGTACGAGTCAATATTATTGTCATCATTATCTTTTTATTTCACATGCTCATACACCAATTCAATAAATTACTTGGAATTAAGAAAGACACTACATGCAAAAATAATCCTATCATTTAGTTCTGGCTTTCTCCCAGTAACTTACCATTGGTCTTAGCTCTGCTGTTGGCTGCGAAGGGGAACTTCCCCACTTTGTACTTGATTCCTTCTTCCTTGAGTTGTTCCTCAGTCTTCCCTACCCAGGCTACCTCAGGATGGGTGTAGATCACAGAGGGAACGCAGTTATAGTCAATGTGAACTGGCCCACCAGCCATTCCCTCCACAGCGATGATTCCCTCATCCTCGGCCTTGTGTGCAAGCATAGGCCCCTGGATGCAATCTCCAATGGCAAACACACTGAGGACAAGGGGAGATGGCATATGTTTAGATCATTGTGTGAATATTGCACAATGCAATATTAGCCAGGGAATAGGCTGACATTAATGTGTGCATTGAGACTGACATACAACATTTCCATATCATTTTTGTGATGGCTACTGGTAACTTTTGAACAAAACAGAACCAATTTGAGGTAAACACTTGTCACATGGATAATACTGGGGATACAGTTTGTAGAACAGGATTCTGATAATGCACTTTCCTGACAAGAATGCTGAATTTCACTTGTTTTTTCTTAATTGTAATTGATTTCGTTATTACAGATTTGCATCCTAACCCTTGGGGTAGGTTTCAGGTTATATGATATTACCGTACATATCATATTAACGCAATGAAGACAAAAATATGAGTGATCAATCTACAGCGTTAATTGAAAAAATATTCCCTGGAAACTATATCTTGGGTGATGTGATATTTCCTCCAGTTTCTCACACAAACTAATTCAAGGGATGCTTCAGTGCACTTTTTTTTACAATCAACCTGATTTATACTCAGATGGCTAAACGATGAGCCTTTTACGAACTAAAGAATATGATGTACATTACTCACCTAGGTACGGATGTTGCAAAGCGGCTGTCTACAGGTATCCTCCCCCTCTCATCAAGGGAAATTCCAAGCTCCTGATAGGAGAATAGAAATGGCAAGAGTTATTATCTTTATTGAAAGCACTCATAGAAAGAGGAAGTGACAGAGACTTTCAATAGAAAGATAAAAATCATGCTTTCTTCAGGTTTGAAGAACAAATCAAAATTGAAAATACTATGGAGAGCATGATTAGCGATAAAAACAAACATATAGTGAATTTAAAATTCTGTATTATCAGACAACTGTGGTCCCTTTTGTTTAAGTATGCAAATTGTACAAAGGCAACAAATAAAATAAGAACCACCCAAAACAAACAAATTATATCAGAGTATATGTTGAATGCATCTTTTAATAATCTAATATAAAATGTCCTAAAATTCAAGCAATTCAATTATGTTAAATTTTTAATTACAGTAAACCATTATGAAGCAGTAAACTGGGCTTATGCCAGCCTTGTGTCTGATAACAACCTACCTCTAAGCCTAGATTATTTGTGTATGGCCTGCGTCCGACGCACACCAGTAGCGTGTCACACTGAAGATCTTCTTTCTTGTTGGGATCTTTGACTGATTCTACCGACACGCTGATATCATCTCCTGTCCTCGTAGCTCCGGTCACCTTGGTGTTCAGCTTGAACTTGATGCCTTGCTTGGTAAGAATCCTCTGGAAGTTCTTGCTGCAATGATAAGACAACGTGTTTCAATGTATCAGCTTTCTGTATACCTTGGGTGAATTAGAGCAAACAATGTTGGTAAAGTTACGCATGACTTTACGAATGACTTATATATGAAAAGCCAAATGGGATGCTCAATCATTTTTTAACTGCATCAACTAAAGTTGTACCGTGCAGATGTAAATTAACATTCTTATTATAACAATTATTTTTAATGTAAAGTATATTCTTTGCTATAATTTAATTGAGGGTATTTGATATATAGTCACACTTTGTTAAAACATCAGGAAAAACTTTGGGCATCCTATCTGGCACTTCATATCAAGTCGTTCTAAGTCATGTGTAACTTTACGAACAGCTCTATGAAACGTCCCCCAGGATCCAATGTCGCAGGATCATATGTTTTACCAGCCAGCCACTGAGGAAGTACTAAGAAGGCCTGAACCTATATAACGATCTTGAGACCAAGCAGACATGATTCTTCAGAAGCTTGTAACACTAAGGAAGTTTAAGGAATCTGGCAATGACAGGATAATTCGAGGGGGAAAGGATTAAAGGAAGAAGAATACGTTGAATGGATAGTGTGAGACAGGAGTGAAGGTAATATAAGCAATTCTGCTGTTATTATTCAATACAAAGAAAAAGATCAATTTGAAATGGAACTACTTACGCCATCTCCATATCGATGCCAACACCACCTATGTGCCCCAGAAACTCAATGGCTGTGACCTTGGCTCCAAGACGCTGCCATACCGAACCCTTATGACGGAAGAGAAACAAGAACACGCATAATTATACAGGAAATGGAGGGAATGGAAGTATAATTTCACTGGAATAATCAACCATACATGTATAATGTTGGTAAGGTAGATTAAAGGTAGATTAAAGCATTTCACAAGGAAACAGCTTATGTACTATTGGTAGAGTCAATAATAAAGAGAAGATAGATAGAGAGATGGGAGGGGAGAAGTAGAAATATACTACATTTTATGTACTATTTGCCAGGACAAAAGCACACTCATGCTCCTAAATTGGTCAGTTGGATCATAGTGGAAATCATAAGGTATTTCAGAAGTCACTGCACTATATATCAAGCTAATGAAAGCACTCCTACACTCCAATAACATACCAAATATTGACATTGGTACATTTTTATTCCTACAGGCTTTGATACAGCAGAAACGAAGTAAAAATAAAGTATCGCTGTTAATGGAAATGTCCTTACCAACTCTAATCCAATGACACCTCCTCCAATAAGCACCATGTGATCAGGGACTCTCTCTAAAGACAAGGCTCCTGTTGATGAGACTACAGTCTTCTCATCAACCTTTTAAATAACAAAAATAATGGATAGTTGTTATTACATTAGAAACAAAAACTGAAAGGAGGAAAATTCAAGTGAAGAAAGGGAGCATGATTCAACATTCATGTGTGCAAAAAAAATGTAAAAAGTATTTTAATGATGAAAGAACTTTTTAGATATAATAATGTGGTCAATTGCAGGAAAGCTTTTGAAATATGGGCTGTTTTACTTGAAAGTTATATACATTTTTTTCTTTAATCTACTTTTCAAATGGCATGTTAACCACTTGCATATATATATATATAAGGGGGTGGGGCAAAGTAAGTACAACTGTTAAACTAATGTATGCATGTGTTGTATTCCAAAATCAAGGCTCAATTTACAGGACTTATGGAGATTTTTTTTTTGTGCAAATATTCCTCTGAAACTAACAAAGCATGTACTTGTTATGAATAAATACATTCTCTAAAGATGAATCTTATACAAGAATTTTAAAAGCATGAAGAAGCATTCATATGTGGTGGAAGTACATACCTCAAGACCAGGGAATGGCGTGACCTCTGAACCTGTTGCTATGAGGATGTTCTTAGTCTTGACCACTTCTTTGATCTTACCATCAGGATGTAGGACAGCTACCTCGTTAGGTCCCATGACCTTACCATGTCCTTGAACCCTGGTCACCTATATATGGGAGAACAACATGAGCATGAACAATAGAGAGAAAGGTTGAGGGGAGAGGCAGGGGAGGAGGGGGGAAAGGCAGAGGGAAAGAGACAGAGGGAAGGAGACAGAGGGAAGGAGAGGTAGGAAAGGAGAGGGATACAGGTAGTGGAAAGGGAGAGAGGGAGGAGGGAGGGAAAGACGGTTTGTGAGGGAGAGAGAGGGAGAGAGAGAAAGAGAGAGAGAATGAGTGTGTGTTAGTGTGTGTGTGTGGGAGAGAGAGAGGAGGGAGGGAGAGAGAGAGAGAGAGAGAGAGAGCAAGAGAGAGAGAGCAAGAGAGAGGGAGAGAGATAGAGGGGAGATCAGGAAAAGAGGAACAAAAAACAGTAGGTACATTTCTTTGTGAAGGGTCGATAGGGAGTTCTTATTATTTAGAATGTCATGGCCTTGCTGCACCAATGGGTAAAAATTGCTATCCCATCGAACACACACAATGACCTTTTGACATTAATTAAATGTTCACGATAATAATCCCTTTCACCAAGGGGGAATATTTATAAACTATAGAGATATAAACAAGATAGTTTGAGGTTTACTCTTTCATGACTTAGGATATACATTTTAAAAAATACAGATTGATCAATTATAAGAGGTATAATTATAAAATATAAATGTTTGTGGTCACTGTCAATATAGGAGAAATTTAGCTTTGTTTTCAGATGAAATATGGCAGTTTAATAATCACAAATTTCACTTACTGAGTTCTGTTTGAAGAGGTGCCCAATGCCATTTGTCAGTGCCTTGACGGCATCTGATTTCTGGCCCATCATCTGTGGCAAATTCAGCTTCACTTCACCAACTAAACAAATGGATATACATGTATAAATAGAAAATTCACTGATCATATCAGCAGGTACCTGTATAATAATATGATATAATGCTGAATGTTGATATGATGAGCAATGGTCATATGATATAGCATTTACTACAATTAGATAAACTTGTTTACACTGAAGAGGTGTCGTGGTCGAGTCGATACGTCGCCTGACTGTCGATCACAATGTCCGCGGATCGAGTCCTGCCGCGGCACTAATGTCCTTTGGCAAGACATTGATCTACATTTGCCACACTCAACCCAGGTAATGTAAATGGGTACCTGGCAGGAATTCATTCCTTGAAATGCTGGAGCGCTGTATAAACGGCTGCTAGGCTAAAGCCGGGGTAATAATAAATGTGCCTCGGAATAGAATTATCTAGATAGATGGCGCTATATAAATGCCTATTATTATTAAGATGTGAGGACCACATGATAGCTGTGGTAGCATCTCAGAAAGTCCATGTTGTTCAATATCCGATATAAAGTTCATTTTTATCTCAATAGGATGTCAGAAGTTATGACTTTAATATGCACTTATGACCATTCAAGAGATGCTGCCCTGAATTCTTCATCTTGCTGAATTATCTCATTTCTTACTTTCAAAGAGTAACTTATTCATGCAGTAATGTTTACAGGAGTAGTCAAATAGTATATGTCTTCTTGTTAATTCCTCCTGCACATCGTATGAAAGTAACATCCATTTTTATCTCATAATCATTAATCAAACATGTCAAAAAAATTAATTTTCCTGGAATACAATATGTTTGTCAGTGCAACCGCAGTAAACCCATTGAATACTGAATTCTAGTCCCATGTGTTTAATACAGGGATCATTTGGTTCCCACGGGCAATGGGTTAATGATGATTGTAATATCTATTTATGTTTTTGTATGTGTTATTGTTTAATTTAAAAAAAAATTATCGTATTTTGATATTGTAATTTTAAGCAGGGGATGATCCCCGATAAACCTCTGTGGTTTTTGATCATCCCCTCTGCAGGTTCATCTATTGTTGTAATGCTTTTATATTTGATTGTAATTTATACTGTCTTTTATGAATCTGTGGAAATAAATGAATATGAATATGAATATGAACATACCATCAATGCCTCTGCTCTTGAAGTCCTTGGATACAGCCATGTGGTAGAGATGGGAGTTATTAAGAAGAGCCTTGGATGGGATGCAACCCACGTTCAGGCAGGTACCTCCTAAGGTATCATTCTTTTCTACACATGTGGTCTTGGTAAGACAGAAAAAAAGAAAATTCAAAAATTCATTTATCCATTATACTTTTTTTTGTGATAGCTGGATTCGATTTATCGTATGTGATCACAAAGCGTACAAACATTCTGAGCCCCATTGCATAAAACTTACCATTGATGGTACGGTAACTTTGCCAATAATGGCAACTACCCTGGTAACAGGGCTCAACAGCTAATCAAAATCAAGGTTTCCATGGTAGTTAACATTGATGGAAAAGTTACCATCAATGGTAATTTTGGTGCAACGGGGCCCTGAATAGGTATAACAGATCTAATTGTGGTAGAACATATTCTTGGGAAAGATTCATTGTGTGGCAAATGAAAGGCATTTGTTAATTATGTTTCCCAGAAACTAACACGTTTTAGGTAGTAATAAAAATAATTAACATTAAACGTATCATTTTCCTTTGTATTAGGTGTAATTTAATCTATAGATGTGCCACCTAAAGTCATGACATACATGACAAAAAAATAATCGATACCTTCAGGCATGTATGGGACGGAGTAAGTTTGATTTTCTCAAAATAGCTCAAGATCCCTCACATACAAACTCTACGGGAGGGAAATAGCCGGCGCTCCATGAATTTGATCTCTGAGTGAGAGTGCCTGATGATGTAACTATCTTTCCTCTACTAGCTACATTCTGGCCATACCTTTAATCCCAGCTGTGCAGCTTTGATAGCAGCTACATAGCCCCCTGGTCCAGATCCAATGACCACCAGGTCCTGTTCCTCTACGGAAGCCATGTGCCGCCTCTGACCCCTCCAGAGCGCTGATGTGGTACATCTGGACAGCTTGTGAACATGGTTGACCTATTAAATGACACACACAATTATTGAATTGCAGAATACCAACTTAAAAAAAGGAATAAAAGTTCTTCATGGTATATGCACAACTTTGCATTAACAGGTGCCGACAGCTCAAGACCCCCCCCTCAATTTTTATATATTTTCTGTTGTTTTTTTCTCCTCTTTTTTTTAACAGGGACCCTCTACATAAAGACCTGATTTCAATCTAGACCCTATTAGTAAATGATGGAGCCCTAGAAAATAATTTGCGGACTGCTTGCAGAGGAAATGATTGATATACCAATTACTTCCATCTATAATTATGGTAATCTGATGCATTACCAAACTTTTTTAAAAATATCCCTGAATATCTCAGGGTGCTACAAGAAGTTTTTTCACCACTTGCCCGGTCGGGCAAGTGGGTTTTCAATTTACTTGCCCGAACCAATTTTTCACTTGCCCAAAGTTCTCAGTCAGAAAATGAATAAAGAAGCGTTACATTTAGGTCCATCGCGTAATGCTAAGTGTTTTAGAATATGCACACAACAGCACTGAAAGAACAACTGATAATATCCTGTAAGTTAAAAAGTCAAATAGTCAACAAAAAATGGCTGAAGATTAAATAAAGAACACAAATTTATTTGCAGGTTTATTATTGTTTTTATTCTTTAAAGTCAATAACTTCTTAGATTCACGTGAATCTTAGCAAGGCTTTCGTTTCAGTCATATACAAGACCAAATAAATGAACATCATGAAGTAAACTATGAATACAATGCTCATATTATTCCACGCCAACCATTATAAAACCAAAACAACTGGTTCTCCCAGGTTCATTTAGCTTGCTCGGTCAGATCTTCAGTCCGCAAAAATAATAAATTCAAAATTAGAAATCAATCTATCTAATTAACACAAAAGTAGATCTTGTTATTATTCTCAAAATAACAAATGGTTTGTTTTATTTATTCCTGTTATTTTTTTATGCCGATGAATTCTTGCTTAAAAAAAATCTCCGACGTTTGTTTACATCGAATCTCTGACTTTCATCATTCGCACGTGCACCCGCTTGATTCACCCAGAAAATGACGTCATTTATCCTAGCAAGATTCAGCCAATCAGAGAAGGGCACGACTTGTTTACAACAAGCGGAGAGAGGGGGAGAGAGCGCGCGATCGGGGAAATGTGCATGATTCATATGTAGGATTTTCTGTGTGCATGCGCTGCAGCAGTGCGGTGTTTTATTTTGTAGAGTTAACTCGTTTGAAAAACGATCTCGATCTCTTGTAATGTGCGACGGTTTGGGGGGATTTTGACGATCGGTAAGCAATTGACGGGCGAAGTATGAGAGTTCTTAACCACTGAAAAATTGCTATAAATCGTCACTTGCCCGATCGGGCAAGTGATTATTTTTTTTGCTTGCCCGACGGCTCAATTTGGTTGCCCCGGGCAATCGGGCCAGCGGGTTTGTCGCGCCCTGTATCTTTGGAGTTTAAGGATTATGCATTTTTAAAAATCAACACAGTTTGAGGAGTTGATTGCTATGTGCTATGTCAGTTTCCAGTGCAACAAGAAACTGATTTAGCATTAGTGCATCAGTACGCAATTAATGAGTGATCGATTCTTATAAAAGTTGTTAATCGCACATTTCACCAATACACATAATTAGAGGTAACGGAACAATCGTACCGAGCTGAAATTTGTTAATAGTGTGACTGATTAGGGAGTAATAGCTTTATCTTGCTAGGATCAATATGATCATTGCCAAGGTTTGTGTTCAATTGAGAGTCCATTGTCTTCTGGTACAAGTCTGGTTTAGGCAAGATGATTCAAGGTGAACAGGAGTAGCCCGGAACTAGAACTTGAAGGCTCTCTGGAAGAATAAAAAGCTATAGTTACTCTCCAGAGAGCCTGACACACAACGGCAGTTTAAAAGAGCTTGATAATAATAGTCGTTGAGTTTGAAATGAGAAACTTTAAATAATTTTTAATTCTAATTTTTACCTTACTTCAGTCTTTTTTTAATTGAGGAAGGTAATGCTACTGGGATTGAAATGTCCTTCTGCTACAAGTAATTTGAAATGAAAGAAGTTGGATAATGACATATTGATTTTCCAGATGACCAGAGGATTTCTTAGATGATACCCCCTAGATCTACTATGTAGGCAAGTAAGGCAACATAAAAAAAACTCCCAGGCTCTTTAGATCCAGTTTCTACTTTTTACCCTTTCACAGAGCTTTCTAGTTCCAGGCCAAAAGCACTCCAGCAAAGCATAGAGAGTCAATGCTAATGCGTATTGACCTCTAGCATTGCATACTTGCTGTTAGGCAGGTATTATTATATCCATACACAAATATAGACACACCACACAATATTGCATAGACTGTACACAATCATGTCGATGCAGCTGTAAGCAAAGTTTGACGCTAGACTTACAATTTGATTTTTGGATTATTCTTTTTAACATCAGTAAGTTGAAAAAATGTGTTTTACTGCTATTTAAGTGTAATCAATTGTCACTAAAGGACCGATTTTGAGTGAAATCAGTTGAGTTTTGTACTGTGGTGTCTGAAATGTTGAGAATCAAAAGCATAGCTTTTACTACACAGCCAGGATAGTGATGCTCCTATGTTTGGCCAAAAGTGAACTTCAGCTTGAAATATTCAAACAAAATCATTGATCGATGATCAGTCAGTCCCAGAATGAAGTAAACCGTAGGCATACATTGTAGTAGTAGTACCATACAATTATGATCTTTACTTTAGAATACCCCATCAATAGGCAATAGAATTGACTGCATTTTGTACTAGATGCTCAAAGCATAAAGGATAGATTAAAGTTCAGGGTTAGCCTATGTTTCCCTTTTTTTAGGCATAGCCCAGTATAGGGTCAGTATAAACTTTAAATTAGGGAAAAGTTGAGAAAATAAAATTTAAACAAATGCTGATCTAGATCTACTATCTAGATCTAGATCTAGATTCTAGACTCTATTTTTATGCTGATGGATGAGACTTTCAACCCGATTTGTAACTGATAATTTAATTTCACCCGAAAAAGGAAAATTACTAATTCTTCGATCTTCTTAGTTTACTTCTTAGTTAGGTCTAGGCCTAGATCTACTTAATATTAGGACTTTTATGTCTACTTCTCACTAGTCTACTTAGCAAACCTCACTGAGATCCTCATTGCTCAGTCACATCAAAAGTTTGGTCACTTTCACTTTGTTGCATTGCATTGAACGTATCGCATGCCAATGCAATGCACATACTATTTGCGAGGTGCATAAAAATCTAGCTTAAATACCTGTGTAGCTTTAGGACCCTCTAGCCGACCTAGTTATTACACGACCGGCTCGAGGAGACTGAAGAGCTCGATTTGCCAGTGGATTCAATAACGTTTCTTCATTAATTGCACGTCTACCATACCGAATGCAGCCTGAGCTAGCTAGCTGCGCCTGGATCATTCGTGATCGCAATAGGCCTACCGGCATAGCTATGTAATGTCTATGAATATGCAATAATTGAAGCAGCCGACATCATCCTGTGCCGACAAAGTATACCAAATTGGCCTCATTCTAAATGACGCTAATATACATGCACTAAGCCTTAATGAAGTTGTTGAAGCTTTCCCGAAATAAAATTGTCAGAAAAGAGAGAACTTACAGTTGAAAGACAGCGTCCAGCTCGGTTTGCGACAGGTAAGAGCGACATTTTGTTAAGCAACCTTTTTACATGTATAGACTATGCCGATAGATGGCGCAAAAGTATACTAGCCTTCCAGGGCCATTGCCTTCAAATACCATTTGGATCTTTCCCTCTGTTGTTTATTTATTTGTTTCTTTCTTTCTTTCCGTTTGGAGAGGAGATTTTCGTTATCTTTTCTGCTGGATTTCTATCTTGCAGGGACGTTGATACCACCATGTTTGGTGGATCACGAGGAGGTTTTAAGTACGGTTAATTCCCGCCCAATCAATCCTGCAACCCGGTATTATGCAAAATTAAAGCAATTCAATCCAATTCACTGAAATGATTTTATTTCACATGCAAAACATAATAGAATTAAATTTCAATGCTATTTTCAATTTGATATAAGTAAAATATAAAACATAAACTATTAAACAAGACAAATATAATAGTAATGGCGCAAGAGAAAAGGAATAGAAGCAGAACTATTTCCACAACAGATGTTTAGAATATGAAAAACGGCAAGTTAAGAAATATGTCACGATAAAGAAATTATGAATTTAGGGAAACAGAAAAAATAAAAAGAGGAAAACATGGGGAAAATAGAATAATAAGGCAAAAAACAAAAAAAAGATGGAAAAGGAAAATGAATGATTATAAAAGCTCTAGAAAGAAGAGCCTTTTAGATCAACGAAAAAGGCGAAAAAGGGAGCGAGTCGGTGTACATATTCGTTTTTGTGCGAAAGCTGTTCCTATTGATAAGGGTGAAATTGGTTCGATATTTGATTGTCTATAATTACAGTGGGGTATGAATGTATCTCGTTACTTTTTTGAAAAATGGAGGAAATCGGGAGATGTTATTCATTTTGAATTAGAATACAAATCGTTTATTTTAGGAATGTTGTCTTGTAAATATTAAGTGGTATAGCGTGGGAGTCATATGGAGTATTCTCAATGCATGCTTCTGCAAAGTTAATATTCGATCAATAATTATTATACAAGAATTTCCCCATATAAAATCCCATAATCTAGGTTAGGAAGAATAAGGGTTGTGTTGTTGTGTGCAGTAATAATAAAACATGTTAATAAGGGAATATATTTTTAACATGATTTATCAAACCTATCTTTCTTGATAATAATCTACATAAATAATATTAAGCACTTTTCAAGTCAATTTGCGATCAACAATAAATTCCAAGGAATTTAGTACTAAGCTGATCTCATTCTTTAATCCGACTCTACTGTTATTGAACCAGGAAGCTGATAAATAGTGTTGCTAAATATAATTGAGAAGTCTATATAGAAATAAACATACTGTATGAAAAATAGCTTTATTTACATCGCAAGAATTTAAAACCTCAACCCAATTTAAATTTATCAATATTTTCACCAGTTTTTACGACAACCTGGATTAGAACCATTCCGTGTTTTAGATAATATTGCAAGATAGGTAAGTGAGATTAAATTGAGACCATATCACACATAGTTTTTCTGAGATTATACCAGAAATAGCTTGAACATACATATTATTTGTAAATATATTATTATGAGCGAGGTTGTTGTCTATTCGAGTAGGCTTATTCATGTGATGCATATAGGATTGCGAGGAAAAAGCGTCCAGAAATTCAATGCAGAATAAATTTTGATTTTCATCAAGAACGGATTTATATTAAAATCTCCCAGGATATCATTGTCTATAAAGAAGTATTAAAGTCGTCGTGATATGAATTTGGTGGTCGATATACAACTGCTATCACAATATTTCTCCTGTTTGGAACAATGATTTCTATGCATACAGTTTCAACTGCATCTGGCATGTAACTTAATTTTGATATTACTTTGTAGTCCAATGAAGTAGAAATGTACGATGCCACTCCGCCACCGCGTCTATCTATCATTAACGGCCATGCTACCCGTCAATAGAAAAACATGAATGAGGTTCATTACGTAACAATTTTTTCGAACAAACCAAAGTTGAACATGAATAATTTTGAATAGATCGTTATTGAGGATTTCATTATGTTCAATATTTTACTCAAGCTTCGAATTTGAAGTGCTCAGTGAAAAATTATTGTCAAACTCTGTAGAATTTGAAATAAACTGATTCACAGTACCGAATCGGAAAGATGGGAATGCGGGAACATGGTCATTTTGATCAGCATAATATTTATACTTCGGGGTCAAGTCCGTTAAGTTTTCTTCCACAGTCAGATTCATCATCACCAAATGAACAATTATTTATATAATGAGAATATCGTGCGTCCAAAAAAAAAACTATTCACTTTTGTAATGGCTGCCGAATAAAAAATATATATGATTCTGGGGGAAAAGTGTAATATGTATCAACTTTCATATGACACCAATAAGTCCGAAAATAATTCATGCTTGAGTGAGCACTGCTCACTTTTGTAAAGGGTATGAAAATTAGGTTGCGCAGGAATTAGCCTTCCAATTTGTGAGAGGTAAATCTTTGGAGCTCAATTGAGGATGATAATTATGAACAATTTATGATCAAATTATTGTGATGAGTTTGTGTTTGCTGATTATTTTATTTTTTCCCTTTTCCAACAAACCGTATTTGAATAATCAATTTACATTATCCCCATCTGGTTATTAAGTAAATCAATGAGATGCTCAACTAATCTTACAATAACTGAAATGTGGGGTGAAGGTTTTTATTCAAAGTCACAGATGTAAATAAATAACAGTTTGTAACATGGAAATTACAACATGTACCATATATCACCCCATATCCTGACTCCCATGAACACACCACAGAGTCTACCAGGGAAAGTTACAATGCTACAATAAAAAAATTCCTGTTCACTCATGTATACAAGTTTGGTTTACTTAATAAACCATGAAATTCACTCAGCAAATCATGAATGTATCATAATTATCACCCTCAATTTTGTGAGCTCCAAAGGATTTACCTCTCACAAATTGGAAGGCTAATTCCTGCGCAACCTAATTTTCATACCCTTTACAAAAGTGAGCAGTGCTCACCCAAGCATGAATTATTTTCGGACGTTTTGGTATCATATAAAAGTTGGGTTTATGAGCTTTTCATATATAAAATTTTTTCCCCAGAATCGTATATTTTTTATTCGGCAGCCATTTCAAAAGTGTATAGTTTTTTTGGGGGGGACGCACGGTAGTAAGTCATCGTCATGTAACATATAAAATGGTTTAAAATACGTTTTAAGGCGAACGTTTTGACATTACACAACTAGAAAAAACGGGACCGACACTAATAGGCCCTATAATTTGTAGAAATTAACGGAATAGCAGCTGCTTGTCTTTGGGACACGTGTTTCTGTTGGCGCGTTTCCTCGTGAATTTCTTGTTTTGACCACTTTAGTCGCCCTTTTCTCGCATCTTACAAAATAACGCATTATTAATCAAGGGGCTTGTTAACATGCGGTCAAAAAATCACCTGATCCCACAGTCATTACAGTACTGCCTGATTTATATTCAATTCGGGCCTAATAATATTATATCATTGTGAGGTCCTGAGATAGTGTATGCGAGTAATGGGTGCATGGTAGCAGAGGCGGCGAAGCTAGCGTCTTTCAAATTGGGGTGGGGAGGGGGTGGTGGTCGAACACAAAGAAAATTGGAAATTTTCTGAAGTAAAATGGGGTACTTTTCCTTCATAAAAAGGGATACTTTAATATGGTACTTCGACAAATCTTAGGGTCACTGCTTTATATAAACACACAAAGCTTTGTTTCGTTCTCCTTTTGTTTTCTTTCTTAAAACACCCTGAAAGATTTCTTATAGTTTAGACTAAATAAAAATTACATATTGGCTTGACAAAAGCTTTTTTCTTGAGTGGAGTGAAAATTATAGAAGATACGACAAGTTTACTTAGTGAGGTTTTTGCAAAGTAGTCATGTTATTTCTCACCTGTCCATCATCACCACGTGGCCTTTTAAATATGATCATATACCATCATCCGAATTATGAAAAGCAAACTGTCAGATAACGAAATGAGCAAACATTGTGTAACATCTTACATTATCCGAATTGTCTTTTTATATAAGTAGCTCATAAGAATGAGGACTGAAATCTATTTATTTCGTTTAATCTGATTTAAAAAAAAAAAAAAAATTCTTCTCTTTTTTAGTTGATGGTTGGTTTAAGTCTCATAGAAATGGAGCTAATAACAATCTATAGGCTGATTAGATAGTAAAATACGGTTCACATCATGCAGCAAGCATGTTCCAGCAATGTCCGCGTGTTCCAAAAATGTGAAAATCTTCTGTCCAGCACTTTCTTTGGGGTATTTTGTTATTTGCGTTAGTCTTTATAACGTAGTCCCATAATTTGAAAGATCCAGTCCAATACCCGACTGCTATATCTTACACTCGAGAAGGGGTATACACATCCCTGCTTTTAAAACTTTTACGGGGTTTTCTTGAACAATTAATTACATTTCTTAAATTACTCGGCTGAGATTAAATGAAGCTTTCGGCTCCTTCCGGCGCCTTTTTCACGGAAAGGTTAAACCCCGTCGTAACGTAATGAGTTATCAGACCACCTGGTTTCTTCTTACATCAAGAAGTATTGCATTACGTAAAATTGACATTCTTATAAAACATTTTAGTCTTATTTATTTAAGCTGTTCCGAAATTCTTCATGTTCATTTTATGTACATGACAGGACGCCACCTGCGTTTGTAATGATATTTTTTTTCATTCTCTCGGACCAGATTAATTTGATCCGTTCGCGAGTTTTTTCATAAATGAAAAAACTAATAGAAGATGAGAACTCAAAGGGGAAAGATTAAATGGATATTTTTAATGAACAATACAAAAAGTGCTAAACCAAGACAGGGTCGGTTGAAGAAGAAAAAATGCTTTTTTATCCTTATTATTATTGTGGGCCGAATATGAAACACGACCCCACCAAACGTTTTCATTATATTTGAAGTTGGACAAACATCCTACTTAGATAATGAAGTAAGTAGACCCCAGATGTTTGTGTACGTCGCTTTCTCTCTGCTATGTTTCCTCTAGTCACGTGAGTTTGGCGGTAGCGGACTAAGCGAACAAGTCGCCCTTCATTAGGCCGTTACATGGTTACACCTGCTCACAGAGCAACGACCGATCCCTGGAACTATGCGCGTCGTGCTTCATTTCGCGCCAAAAGTAATATTCGACAGGACGATGAGCTTATATCTACTGTAGATTGGCTTAGAAGAGCTTCAGACGTACGATTTTCTTCTTTGTGATTGCATCTCGATTTAGTATACATTCCTGTGGGATAAATTGGGAAAACTTTGCTCCGCTTTCACAGATTCCGAGACCATGAAGCCTGCAAGGAAAATGTTTCCTGCGTAGTGCGATTTTAGCAACTTATATTTTTTGTGTTCAGCTTAATACTATAGGTTCTTGTTTTATCACCTGCAGCTGTATGTGAATTCAGCGTCTGGCTTCGTAATACTTACAATCAGAAATAATTCAAAACAAGTGCATCTGTCCTGAAAAGGATATTTTGGCAAATAACATTTTATTTTCGATTGACTTCGGTCTAATTCCACGCAAGTTGAAGCACAAAGGCTTCTGATGGAGATGGACTTGTTCAAGATCGTGAGCGTCCTGGTCGTTTTAGCATCCAGCGTGCAGCGTGGATTGGCAGTGGCAGGTGAGAGTTCTTTGCTTTGTTATTATTTCTTACACTTTCAGCGGGAGGCATTTGACTTTGCCTCAAGGATGCAGTTTGTGATGATGCGTACCCATGTTATTATTATATATACATGAATACATTGTGATGTGTTGCCCCCGTCTGAATCGAGTAAATGATTAGAACAATAATAATAATAATAACAATAACAATAAACTCAAATATCAACGTAGTCTCATCGTTGTATCAATGTCATGAAAGCTTAGATTACATGATAAAGAACAATTGTGTTTTCAGCTCTGTCTTAAATGGATCCAACTGAGTGATATTCCTGAAACGTATATAGGAAAGCATAGCTTGTAATTTAGGTTCCCTAACATAAAATATCATAGTATCATACGGTAGAAAATGCAAGGAAAAGAAAAGATGGGGAAAAACAGGACGATACAAACCAAGACAATACATGACAAGACAAGCAATAACAACACAAGCACAAGAACGGGACACTGAATTTAGCATTTTGCAGCTATCGCATTCACTAAAATCATTGCGCAACATTGGTTTGACATTTAAATCAAACTCCAAAGGAAAAGTGTGAATTGTAAACATGAATAATGGCATGCATTTTGTTGAAGGAAATGGGCATAATGTTACATGGATTCCTTGTAAGTGTGAACTATATAGCTTTAACTTGATATTACGTTTAAATGGAAATAGACTTGGTGAGTGTTTGATCTTTGAACGACTCATCATGATAATTCGAAAAGATCGGGCCAGTGGAAATTAAGGTTTTCTGTTTACTAAGAGTTCTTAACATTGGAATATGGTTATAAGAAGATTGTCTCGTTGGGTAAACGTGGAATCTCCCTTTTTTGAAAATAACAAAGTTAATGCAAAAGGTAACTCTTCCATATTCAGTTGATACATAAACCAACCCAGACGAAGATTATATAAATCATATACTTTAAAATCATTATTCGAATAAAACAATCTGAATGGGTTAAGCTGTTTTTATGACAAACGATTATCATTGTCCTTTTATGTAGCAACAATAATTTATCCAGTTGATGTTTTGAAAGAGTTGACTCATGCTAATATCCCCAAATTCAAATATAGAAGGATGAGGGTTAATATATAACTTTAGTAATATTTTGGAGGCAAATGTAATTTTTAGTTTATTAATGACTTCCAACATTTCTACATAATAATTTACATGTATTGTGTTTCTTCCATGAAATTTCGTTGTCTATGAAAAACCCAAGACATTTCGTTGATTTAACTAGATTTATTGAATAATTATTCATAACGACATTACCGGACAAAATTGACACGTTATTACTAAAAAGCATACCATTGGTCTGAACATTCATTGAAAGTTTATTGGAACAAGCTCATTGTTGACTGTAATATTTAAAAGAGTATCGACGTTTTTTTGTGAAACAATTATTGGTGTCATCCGCATATAATACATATGATAAAAGATTAGATGAATTCTGAAAAATCATTAGTATACAAAACAAACAAAAGAGGCCTAAGGAGTGAGCCCTCAGGCACTTCAAATGTTATGTCATTATGATCTGAGTTTGAGCCATTTATGGAAGCAAACTTGTGTCCTTCGACAATCTAATGTCAATAAAAAACTGTTTCCATGGTTTTGTTCATTATACTCAATCCAATCAGTATGAAGGTGAGCTGAATCATACGATGCAACTCCTCCTCCTCTTTGATCAACTCTATATGCTTAGACAAGGAATACATAGTGTGAGGGTCATTCTGTAAACCAGGTTTCTGTCAGACCAATTACAAAACAATCTGCTTAATAGATGTTATCTTACAATAAACTCAGCTGCTCAAATGTGTTGTTTACACTTCAAATATAAGAATGGAAAAGAATTCAGGCCACTCTTGGAAGCAGATTGTTTGTCAGTAAAATATCGAGACTTGATAAATGATTTGTCATTATCATCTAAAGTATATTTGATTTCTTCTAAATTGTTATTAAATGCGTTTGAAATGTTTTGTTCATATTGCTCATGAGATACGGAATCGCTGCTAACACTATGCTGTTACAGTAAAAGTAAATATAAATCAATATAATTTACATCGTTAAATGGAAAAGTACTCATATCAAGGGAAACATATGTGAGTGATAAAAAACCGAGTGATACACAAAACTCGCATGAGTGAGTTCACGAAGATAAACAAATGCGATATCATGTATATAATGATGTAAGATATAAGATGATTAATATGGTACTAAAAGAAAACAAATATCAAAAGCCTGCTTCAGAAATCTGTACTGGAGATCAAAATATGAAATAAATGAAGAACATTTTAATTTTATATATGAATTACCTTTTAGAATTATTCCTGATACAAGAACTAGATTATTTCAATATAAATAAATACACGATGCTTACTGGTAAATGCAAAGCTGAAAAAAATTAAGTGATAGACAATGATATGTGTTCTTTGTGTAAACAAGAGCCAGAAACGATTTGTAGAATGTTCATATACACGAGATTATTTGAACGAATTTCTAAGATGTTGGCATATTAGATTTAATAAAGAAATGTTACATATATTGACAGACGAGGATATCTTGTTTGGGATACAAGTAAAAACAGCATGCTCTATTGAATCATTGTATTATGATTGCAAAGAAAACATTATATTTATGTAAATCTCTTGAGATACTCTCTTCTTTTAACTTATTTCTTATTCAATTAAATCAAAGGTACCTTTTATATCCATGCATAGATTTCGCAAAAAAATGGAATGTGCTAAAATTAGGGTGATATAGTAACTTGTTTATGTTGTTCTGTCCTTTTTTTAAATCCATAATTTCGGTTTCTACTTATACTATATTTATCATCATTTTGTATTATGATAATTATATGTTTGAAATACATGTGTTTCATTTTAATTTATGAGAAGTTTTGTCCGAATAAAACAAACAAAATCTTTTTTCAAAATGTATATATATTTTGAACAGCAGTGCAAATAGTTTGTATTTAATCATATAGATCTTACAGGTAACCAGTGAAGTTCAGATAGGATAGGAGACAATAATGTTCGTATTTCCCTTTGGCTTCTATGATAGTATGATTCTAGCAGCACATTTTTGGATACGCCGTAATTATCGAAGTAACGACTCTTGGATTCCGAAAACAAATGTTTTTTTATCTAAATGACTTAAGATGAAAGCATGAACTAGTTTCTTTGTTGTTTTTTGGTCTAGAATTTTCATATTTTTACCAGTTTTCTACAGACCCTGGGCAGCTGGCTTCACACAATTACTATTGGCCTAACATGATATGAAGGATGTGAGTTTAAAACTCACACATGATTATAAGCAGTAGGCCAAAGTCAGAAAAGATAGGTTTGGTTGCCACATACTTCACAAACTAAGCACACCTCATTTATAAAAGAAAAAATACAGATATGGGCAAGAGGCGAAGGAAGAAGGAATGTGAGGTCTAAAAAAAAGTGTTATACAAGGAAGAAGAAGAATAAGAGGAAGAAAAAGAGGAAGAAAAAAGAAGTAGAGGAAGAAGAAGAAGAAGAAGAAGAAGAAGAAGAAGAAGAAGAAGAAGAAGACATTGAAGAGGAAGAGGGGGGAGAAGGGGAAAGGATGAAGAATGGGCATGATGGGGCAATAAACTAAAACTCTTCGACAATGTGGCGCCAATGTTCCTTTTTTTCCTAATCCCCCATTATCCCTTTTTACATCCATTTTCTGTTTGTACTTAGTATTATGAACCTGAAATGGCAACATAACGTTTAATGGTTAGAATGATTTATTCCTTTCTACATTCCGATTTTTATTGATGTACATCCCGCAAGAATATAATTATATGAGGTTAAATCTAATCAGGTTCTTAATGTGATGTGAAGTGGGAAACGTGCATGCCAAGGAGTATTATTGACAGGATTCAAAAGCTTTGCTTTATTTTCCTTTAAACAATCTAGAGGTGTTTTGTAAGTTCACAATCAATGTACATGATTACTAACGGACAGGTTACGTTGGGGTAAATTGAGTGAGCACCGACCGTTCGTAGTGATTTCCTAGCACATTATAATCCTTGAGTAAATCTGCGATGGAGAATAAACTGCAATCGTCACTAGCGGTGCGTTAGGTCTTTTTGTAACTTAATTAATTATTAAGAAGTAGAAAAAGGAAGAGGAGGAGGAGGGGGGACGATAAATTGGCATGAGTGGGGCCAGGGGCGTACGCAGGGGGGGGGGGG
>BEXV01000160.1:68649-89545 GCA_003118195.1 Hemicentrotus pulcherrimus | reverse complement strand
CGTCCGGGGCGCATAACAACACATTTTGCCTTCGTATTTCACGAAAGGTATGCATTAAATAGCACTATCCATCATAAATACTTGTCTTTTATAAAAAAATAAAAAAAATGTCTAACATCAGTCTTAAGACTTCAAATCATCGATTCAAATCAACTGTCTGGACACACAACATCTGGGTATCCCATTTGAAGATCATTGGTGTATTGTGAGTAAAGCCACTGAAGGGGCATAGGCACCATTAGTGCAGGTGGGGGGAGGAACCTTTTTTTGTGGGGAGAATGAAATTCGACATTTAAATTCCACTGGAAGGAAGGACGCAGGAGGGGATCTTAATGTATTCTTTCCTCAGTCTTTTCTCTCCTCTTCTTTCACTTTTTTCATCTTCATTTTTTCGTTTATTTCCATTTCCAACAAAATAAATAAAGTACATGGGATTGCATTGTACATAGTAAAACAATGAAACTTAACAATGTATTTGTAATTGGTCCACAGTGTACAACAGGCATATCAAACAGGTTGGCCATGGAGGGGACTGTTGAAAAGCTGGGCTTGTAGATTGCAGCCCCCTATAACTTATAGTTGCAAAAATAGTATATCAATAATAAAGGAACGTTCTTTTCCTTTCCGTTTCGTTTTCCGCTATTCAAAGGGGAAACCACTCGCGCCCCGTGCCCCCTGTAGCTACGTCACTGGTGAAGATAGAATGATGCGAGTGGGGCGGTAATGTGATACTGCTCATTATTGATTTAGGCGTATTGTATTGGAGCAAAGAAGGTCGCGTTAGTGGTAGAATTGAGCCGTTATTGAGTCGACATTCACATTCAAATAGGATGTATACTCCGGCATGCCTTGGCTCCAATCCTCCAATGTCGCTTTATTTGATTGGTTTTCGTGAATCGTTGTTTTCACTGGCCGATTTTCACCTGTCTAAGTGGCATTTCTTTCCTATTTATTAAGTCTACGAATGTGCCTCTTCTGTTTTTAGATGATTAGGTGATGGCGTTTTTGCCGTTTGACAAATTTGTCTTCTTTTTAAAGAAATAATGTGCCCCTCCATTTTTTTCTTCCATAATCCTAGATCCACACCTTTTTGTTTTTCCAGTGTTTTCAGAAATTCGATGAGTCTGTTCGAGATGAGGGGATTGTACATGAAATATCGACCATTCACTTGAAGACCTCGAGCCGTGCGTCTGCATGTTTACAATGAAATGTCATACATGAGAAAGTTAAATTCAAGTTCCAATTATCATTTCGATTGTATTCCCACTGGAATACAAAATGAATTCGATTAAATTAATATGACAGATCGAAAATGTTTTCGATTAATATTGTATTCCATGCTAAGCAGGCGGATGTTTAACATGGATGTTGGTCAAGGTTGTATGGTAATCATTATTACTTCTACAACGAATGCCCGGTGTTAGTATGTTATCAAGGTAAAGTCATGGAATGCTGTTGGATGCAACCCACCTTCAAAGTCATGGAACAAAGACGAGTCCATCTTGCTATAAGGGCAAAAGTGCTTAATAGGAGCTGATGTATGTTAAATACATTACAGCACATTTTTTTACAAAGCAATCGTTCCATTACAAAAATATTTTAGTCCTAGCTTAATATGAATAAAATAAGATAGTTTATTTCAAATTATATCATTCTGAAGAAGAACAAAATCTTTAGGATTGCTAATTAATATTGAAGCCGTTTTTTCATGGGTTTTTCATTGTTTGTTTTTCGTAATGCTTGTTTAGTGCCAAGTGTCAACATCATAATGTGAAAGTCACTCGGGTTCGTTGTAGATTGTATAAACACGATGACATTTGCAAGGGATTTAACGTTCAGCCATTGAAATATAGGGAACTTAGTTGATTGACTCCATAGTATTGTGCAATCGCTAGCAAACCATACCATCCAAGACGTCCTTCTTAAAAGATCAAATGCTTCTTCATGTATTACTAATTGCAGTACCTCATCGTGCACGAAGAATGAACTATTGTTCTTAAAAGCTTGAGCTGATTACTCTTACTATCCATTGTAATGATACGTCGCCGCGTGGTTTAAACCAAAATGTTGATTGCCGGTCTGGCGGGAAAGTACCAGTTGCGGTGAGGGGTTTTCATGGACCAGTTGATCTGAGATTATATCATCCCCCCAAAAAAGAGAAGAGTACGAATTTACAAATAGTAAAAAAAAAAGTGATAGGCGTAAATATTCTAAAAAAAGAATGAAACGCCGATAAAAGCAAACAACAACAACATGTGTTTACGGTGCAGCGGTATGTACAATATGTTGGGTGTACAGGCCGGTGGCGCCGCGGTTGTGTCATACTAACGTTACGTTATTGAATACCGCGGCGCCGGAAGTTCCGTATAGGCATATAGCCCTAGTGTACACCGCGGCATCATTGTACCGCAGTACTGGCTGTATTTCTGATTGTTGGCACCCGCTGCATAATTGTAATTTACCTAGTTCAATCAACATGCCAAAGTTCAACAAGTGGTGCCAGGATGCATACCTGTTGCGTTGGCTTCCCCTTTGTCAATAAAAGATAAGATCTGAAATACCATTAACATTTGATGTTCCTTCTTCTTTGTAGTTTGATAATAATAAATGGTATGCTGATCAATCATTTTTTTTTTAAATTTGTGTATGGAAATATCTTGTAGTAACTGGTCTAAACAGATATCAATTGTAACACCAACCAATACTGTTTTTGTCGTTATTTCTTTTGCATTCAGACTGTACGTCATCACCCTGTCAAAATGGAGGTACTTGTGTGCCACGTCCAGGAGGCTTTGACTGCAGGTGCCCGACTGAGTACTACGGCAACAGATGCGAGGACTGGAATCCGTGTCTGCAATACGACTTCTGCTCAGACCGTGGCAACTGCAGTAATATCCAAGGGTCTCAATGGGACTGTGACTGCTTCTCAGGATACGTGGGTTACAAGTGCAAACATATTGACTCATGTGCATCAAGTCCATGTCCCGAGGGTACTACGTGTCAGAATGTTTGGCCTGCGTCCTATAGATGTATCTGTGAAAAGGACGGGTACTACGGCGCGGAGTGCGACAACTTCAATGCTTGCTCCAGTTCGCCGTGTTTGAACGGGGGACAATGCCTCCACGTATCAAGTCAGAAATACACATGTGACTGCAACCCAGACCGGGATGTGACCGGATACCACGGCCCGAATTGTGAGAAATTCGACCCATGTTTACCCGAACCGTGCACTGAATTAGGAGGAATGTGCAGAAACATTTCCGAGATGGACTATTTCTGTGAATGCTTTCCGGGATTTCATGGAAACTTCTGTTCCAGTTATGACGTGTGCATGACGTCACCATGTTTGAATGATGGAATATGTGAATCATATAACAATGGAACCAACTTTACATGCCACTGTCCACCTATTTATCAAGGAAACCGATGTGAAAGATTACGTGAGTAACTATAACATCTTTGTTAGCTTTAAATAAATAATAATTTTTAGCAATACTTTAGACTTCTTTCTAATAGTCATGCGTCTTACAACTACACGATTTAAAACTATCGTTATGAAAGTAACTTATACTGAGTGTCTGCCTGAATCATCCATATTTTTACTTTCTATATATCGATACCAATATGGTCAAGATTTTAATTTTGTTCCAAACAAAAGGTTTAGTTCCTCTAATTTATGAAAAAGGTTGATACTGAGGTTATTAGTTTTCTTCCTTCACTCTGACGGTTTAATTATCCAAGCCCTTATGTCTACTTAAACAGGATATCCATTTAATATTTAATAAAAGGTCAAGACCAAGGGGAACACAAATTCAGTGTAACGTATTCACCGTCTTTAATTGTGGTTCTGAGCAAGGACGAATGGGAAATAATAAATCCAGTGATGAAAATATTATTGTGTAAGATGAGATCAAATTAGATCAAATATAATATACCTCACAGTCAAACGGTTTGAAGTGAAATAGAAAATCATAAGATAATACCTAATTGTAAGAATAATTGTCAAAAAAAAAAATCATGTTAATAGGTCTTGTGTGGGACTGGTATTTTAATGATAGCTCCCCCGCTCCTTTTCCTCCGCGCACCTTATCGACTAGGTAACTTTTAAAAGGTTTTATCATTGAAACACGATATTCCAAATGACATTTGCGGTGAAAAAAGTAGCCCCAATGGAGTATGTTTACCGTATTCCCAGATTACCCTACTTCTATCGGCCACTATATTTATTTCCTTGGTGATGTACATGTAGCGGCGAACATTAAAGACATCATTATTGGTCTGATATCGATACAAAAAAACAAACACGAGCGTGTCTTGTGCTGAGGGTTGTTACTCGATGAAATATAATTTTAGATAGCCGTGACCTTGCCCTAAGTGAATTTTCTTCTATCTGACCAAAACTTTTATTTCCACTCTCCAGGTCAATGTCTTGGTGAAGTGACCGTCGACATTAAAGGCATCATCGGTTGGCCTGATATTGATGTGGGAACAAACACCAGCTCGTTGTGCGCGTCCGGCGGGAATAATGTGACGCGCAGATGCTACTTCGATGAAAACAAGATGGCCACCAGGTGGACCTTTCCAGATACAGAAAAATGCGAGAATGTAAGCTTGTTCAAAGGCGATTACCAAACTACATTTAAATGATTTGAAGAGCATTAGCAATGCACATTATTGAACAAATAAGTTAGATTACGAATGTAAATATTCTGATCTTTGACCTAATAAGCAAGTTTAAGTAAAGTCTTAAATGGCCCTTAATTTGCCAAATAAGTCCAAAACGGGATAAAGAGCTTTGTTTCTGTGTGTAAAATTGATTTCATTTCAAAGTAACTGTTTGTTCAATTATCATCACCAGGCTAACTTGACCAATGCAGTGGCCGCTACAATGACGTCATACCTTCGGGACTCAACTGGAAGTAACCCTTCTGAGATGGGAGACTCGGAGGTCTCGTCTGCTTCAGAACTTCTCGATGCAGTTGTCGAGTTTTCCTACGAACAGCAAGAAGCAAGTTTTTTTTTTATATTTCTATGTTTGCATGTAAACTTGATTAATTCTTAGACGTTCGTCGTTTGATAACTTTCATATTGTTACCTGAAAATTGTTACCTCGATGTAAGCTGTTGCTGCCATTTTTAACTCATTACCAGGCACCTATTTTTCTTCTGGGCCGTGTGAGAAAAATGTACATTAATGCGTTGTCCATGCAGGGATATGAGAGTTTAATACTCATATCCCTGGTCCATGTAAGAATATTATGCTCCCAATTGAAAGTCACGTTAATGGACCACCATTCTTTACCCCCGACGGTTTGTCGTTCAAAAGCTTTTATAATTATGGTTATATCGAAGGGGAGAACGAGTATGACCGGGGAATACCTCTCTTCACTTCCGTTTTACTAAGAAGTTTTGAAAAACCATGACCTTCGAAACGAGCATCAACCTTCTTTTCCGAATGAAAGTAGAATTCGAAATTCTCTCCACATTCAGACCACCTTTCTGTAAAAACTCCATTAATGCTCTACTGCAATAGAAACATATTCGTAAAGTTTACATTGGAGGCGCCATTTATGCACAGCACAGACCACAGGAGTTACCTTTATTCATGTTTATGGAGTGGTATAATATCGTTGACATACAGCCATGCTCGTGCTCCAAAAGAGCGTGTTGCCACTTTAAGTGGCTTATGTCGTGCACTCTAAATGGCATCAGCATGTGGTGCTCTTATGCGCATTAACACTGGTGACAGAGCACTAGCTACAATACTCATGATACTGACGACAGCATCTGCCTATATGAACCTACGACATTTAACTATTATGAATAAGTATTCAATTTCACCTCCAATCAATGGCGTAGCTCAAAAGGAAACAGGGGCACGGCCCCCATTTCAAATGACGAAAAAAAAATGAAAAGGAGATCAAGGGCCAAACAAGGTGAACAAGAAATGGAAAGGACACATAAAAAGGAAATGATACAAACACCTTTCATATTTTGCCCACGTCCGATTGGCTTATTAATTCTCGTACTCTATTCACTACTGCCTCCCTCTCCGACACCAATGCCCCTAAATGGCTGGATCCATGCTATGCTCACATAAATAGGATTTATTACAAAGAAATTGCATGTTATGGTTAAAATCTGTGTAAACATATTGTTTAGACAAATCACCGACACGTTTTGGGTCTGACCATGGAGCACCTAAAATGCAGCTCCAGTCAAGACATCTCGTAAATTTGTTTCGATTTGAACCTCCATTCCATGTTCAAATCGAAACAAATCTACGAGATGTCTTAGCACACATATCGGGAGACAGTGTTGTTGTTGGTGTTTGGTATTATCGGCGTTTCATTCACAACTTTCACTTAGAAAAAAAATATATTATTTGTAAATTCGTATTCTTCCAAAATCATAGTTTCTGTGTGGTATAGAGCAATGTAATTGTTTGAAGAATAGCGATTAAAGAAGAACTCAATAAATACGAACCGACTAGGATTAGATTCAGAGTGGTGAACTGGATTTGAAGCGTGTTATAGTTTCCTCAATAATATTATATACGATGTCGTTATGATTTCAAGTACTAGTATACCGTAAGGGTTAGGAATAACGCACATTCTGCTTCCACGAACAATATCAAGTTATTTTTACAGTAGTAATAGGATTTCCCATAAGGCAATTAATGACTTATTTTCTCTTATAGGCTTATCCAGGTTATGTGGCCCAATGATTATCTATATCAAGCATGTATACCTTACATCATCTCTCTGGGAATGATTCAAACAAATTTGGAGGATTGATGATGCACAAATATGCATGAAATTTCCTCCATCCACATATTCAATCATGAGAAAAAAATAGCTGTCTATGATTTCAATAACTATAGTATCATTTGTCAATGAAAGCTTTCTATTACCTCTTTTTTTTAACCACTTACAAAAACCTTTTTTTTAATAAAAAAAGATGGGAGGACAATATTTCATGTAAATAATTATGAACAAAACATTTCTTTCCATACAGATGGCGAGCAATATGATGGAATGCGTGAGCAACTTATTGGAAGTTCGAGATGATATTTTAGAGGCGAGTGCACATAATTCTGGAGCTGATACCAGGTAGGATTTATATATCTTTTTTACCATTATTATTTGTTTCTCAGCTTGATTCTGTCTGTCTCTTTCTGATTTTGGGCACATTATTTTGTATGTTTTGCGGATTTGTATCTAGGAATTAGGTTATCAGATTTGAAATGAAGTGATTTTCTTTTCTATATGTGTTTTAATTGAATACATAGTTTCCAGTATTATAAACAACTTAAGAATATCGAAGAAAAATATATAGAAAGCAAAATAGTCAAAATGTTGATAACTAAAATCCTCGATAAATATTCGCAGAACATAAATACTCTGTTTTATGTTTCAACTATGCATCTAGTTTCAACCATGTAGCTAATGTTTGGAATAAATATTTCGGAATTTGCATAAAGTAATGCTGTAGATCTAATTAACAATGGATAGTGCACCTTTCATCCACCATATTTTAACTTGGTGTATGGCCTTTCTGTTTGTCTATAGCTTGGTAGAATCATATTTTCACCTATATTGAAAACTGGTCAAGAAGAAATATATTTTAATGTGGATACTGCCTGGATCATCGCAACACTGTTGAATGGAAGCAGATGCATAAATCGCGATGGCTCCAGAACTTTTTGACCATCGGTATCTTTTTTTGTTTTTCAATACAGATCGATCAATCGATCTTATTTACTGGGTGTAAGCCACAAATATGTTTCAATAAAATTACGTTTTTGTATTCAGCCTTAGTCAGTTGTATAGTTTAGTGCCCACTCCCCCTATCAGCTGCTGAGAATGTCCACTTCTACCAAACTGCGTACAATATTAAATTGACTTAGTCATTGTATACATCAAATATAAACGATAGTATGAACAACTTTTCTGCCTGCAACTGAACAAAAAGATATATACATGGCAGTAGCGAGTTGCAGACATGTGATTCTATCGGTCGTGAAAAACATGCAAAAATTCCTTTTCAATAAGCATCTCTCAGGAGGCAAATTAGCTCAAAGTGTCTGGCTTTCGAAAGAATCCTCAACTTGTGCGTTTTACCCCCTTCTCGAGTTCCTGGAAACAGGCTGGGTACATAACACGTTGGTAATCCCCTCTGGCTCTGGTGGCAAGATGTATTTGAGGAGAACATCCTTTATGCTTTACAAATCTATTCCTCTTCTCACAAGGAGAATGATAAGAACGAGTTCATCAAGATGGAGCTGTAGTACTGAGTGGATCGTGTGGATGACATGTACATTCACAAGGCCACTGATACGGAGTGTGTGTGGGAGTGGTCCCCCACGTTCCTTTCTCTTTCCTTTATCCTCTAATTTCCCTCTCTCTCTCTCTCTCTCTCTCTTTCTCTCTCTCTCTCTCTTTCGACTGCTTCCCCCTGTGCCTCCTGAAGTTAGGTCAATGCCAGTAAGTTATAAGCAGGGAGGAGAGGCTCGCGGGTCATATTGATTAAGTTCACTTTCTCTCTCACATAATTATAATGCACGGGAGACTGCCGAATAAGTATCGAAATGAAATCATATTTCAAATAATTTCAGCTTTTCAGGATATCACCTACGTTTGAGAGGCCATATGTCCTCGAATGCTTCCAGCAGCGTTTCTTAGGGGCAAGTTAAGGGCAGCAAACGTGCTTTCGAAGAGGGTTGTTAATGTCTATGTGTATAGAAGATCATAATTCGCTGACATCAAACTTGGTAGAAATTATATTAATGGGTGTACAAGACAGTCTGCACACAGCAAACCCGTAGTCCCATCGAAAAATACCCCTTGGTCTCTTAGAGAGTCGTCGGTGAGGGAAATGTACTTTACGACATGGGGGAATGGGTGGAAAATGTAGAGCATTGCGTAAAAGGCCTTTTGGTCATAAAACTGGTGGCTACTCCTGGTGGTTTGCAACGGCTGTTGTCGGCTCAACACCCGATTGGTTTTGAATTCCCCATGAGAGCCCACTAATCTTTAAATGAGTCTCCAAACCACCTCCTCACAGAGAAGGGGGTCTTGGAAAATAAGACAAGGAAGATGAAGGACCCATGCAGGTCCGCTTCTGATTTTAGTATAGGCGGCTTTTAAAAACTGCTGTGTTGAAATTATCTTAAGAGATTATTTCACACGTTTGGACGATAACTGCGCAATATAGATTGTGTGTTTACCCGTTTGGCATTTTTCATGGATACGCCACTATGTATATGTATTGTGAATACAGATGAGAAGCCAGAAATACAAGACACATCCAAAATTAATCTAGAATACACCGGACCATCTCGATGTACCATCTCTAAACTATGACTTTACTCATACTTTCAAGGGAAATTACTATCCTGGCCTTGAAATTTAGAAATCATTGCAACGAAAGATCTACAAACACCTTACTAAAGTTACGTCCAAATTACTGTCATGGGTTCGCCTCATAGTATTACATCGGATTTGTGAGGTCCTATAACCTGTGTTTTCCCGAGACAGAAATAATTGCTGCGCTAGGAAAATTCTGAAGTTGGAGGAGGAGGATGCAGTCAACTTTGTCGAAAATGGGTCGTCTTCTCTCAATCTTAGAGGAGAGGTAGAATCAGTGAGAAATGTACTATTAGGTACAATTAGGCTTATGTACTATTTAGTTACCCTCTAGAACCAATTCGTCAAATCAATTTTATTAAATTGATATACACCGTGTGTTTAAAACATAATGACAAAATTTAAAATGGGAGCGGATGTTTTTCTCCGGGAAGTTTTTTTAAGAGTGATCATGAGTGATGTGAAAACATATAGACGCGGAATTTTGCTAACATGAGGAATTTCATCAATTCTATGTAGTCTTCTTAGTTAACTCCTCTTGTCAGAAAAGCCAAAGAACGGACTATAAATAAATGGATTTCTTAGAAATTACCGACTTCCAACACGTAGTCAGGACCATGGGATACTTTCTTTACTGCGCACATTTATTCCTGTAATACCCGCACAGGTAAGTGCCTTAACCCTTTACTCTGCTATGGCTGGAATTTCGCACCTTCAAGTAGTTCATGTCATAAACATATGGTAGATTATTTTGAAATACCTTATTTCAGAATTATATAAACCCTAATAACCTTTCAAATCATACCCTGTCAGCTGGAGCTAATGTACCATCAGTCATTACTTCTCACAGTTCAGAGAAATTACCTATTGGGCAGCAATATAAGTTCCTTTCCATATTGAGTTAAAGGAAGCCGTGAACACGGTGAAAGCTATCATTGTCCAGTTAAACCAAATATATGATGATGAGGATATGATGATGAACAGTCGTGTTCCATCCATCACTCAGGTATATCATGACGTCATCAGAACTCAGGTACGCGGAAAAACAATATCACAGCTCGCATCAAGTGTGATGCTTTCGCACTTTTGTAATTTCAACTGCAAGATCATGTACTTGTACGTAGACGTTAGTGTGCGAGGTGTTCGGTGTTTTGGAAAACCAAACATTTTTTCTTATTACGATATTAAAAAGCAATGTCGCTTTATTGATGATTGATGAAGACATGCTAAGTGATATGAACAATATCCATTATCGTCAACTGTTTTGTCGGAAATGACGGTAATCTCTTTTCCGTATAGTCAATACCCATCATTTTAATGTGTTTCCGAATTTTTTTGCAACAAGTTTTAGACGCATAATTATGATGTACTGAGCACATTACTTTATAACTTGTTAATGTTTATATGTCAACAATACACGGTGAATATGGTGACATTGTGATAGATGTTTTCACTACATTTCGCATATTTACATAGTTTTTTACCACTTTTATAATCTTGAAGATTGATTCGACCTGTCCTTTTTAGAGGTAGAATCTTTCATCACAGCCTAACAAAATGTTTCACGATCTTTATCAAAACAATTTAGACTTCCATTTTTTAAAATTCAAATTATTTTAAAGAAAACGTATTGGACGATTTGATTAATGAGACTTCTAATAAATACGTAAGGCAGTAGGGCAACAATCTACTTTCGCGAGACATTTTGACACCTATTTTTTTCTTCTTGGTGAAAAGTCATTCCCAACAAGCACGAAATGTCTGTATTGTAATGTAAGAGTTTATAAATATAGTCGTACATTGGAAAACAGAGAGGCCTGAATATTTACGTATAATCAAGGCAGTAATTATTCCAGTTAATGAAGAAAGTAGCTTCCATCTTTATAATCACCTTTGTTCTAGCAATCCCTGAGTCTGTTGTAGTTAAAACGACATCAACATTAGTTATTAATTAATCTTGGCCTGCAGCTGAACTTTTATTCGATCAAGAAAACTCATCTACTCTCTCCTAAAGATCAAATATAATTTGACCTTCTTTGCCTGTTTGTACATTGCATCATGGATCTAAACTGAGCTTTGTCATTTTGTTCCGGGCTTTATCTCGTCAAAATATAGGTTTACGTTCGCGGTTTTGTTCTTAAATATGATTACATTTATGTTTGGGGTTAGCTATGTTTGGTTCAAGGCTGAAGTTAAGATTTTGGTGTAGTGTAAGAGAAATCGTCATCAGAGCATGCGTTGCACAATCTCTAGATTAAAATAATATTTAGATTAGCTTCGTTAAGAAGAATTTGATCGAGATACACAATAATGTTAAAATAATGATAATAACCCCGATTTTTTTAAAATAATTTTTTATCTCAATGGAATATTTGAGGTATGAAAGTAGTTACATCTAATCCATTCCAAAAGTATCTCACATTACGAACTCAAGATAATGCAGGTGTTACGCTCTTATTTTGTGCTTTATACCACAGACCCGACCCCTAGTTTGAATAATAGGGACTCTTAGATACTGCACGACGAGAACGTGGACTGCCCTTCTAAGGCAATGTGACGTCCTTTTAAGGCACTGGCAGTGACGTCACATTGCTCTAAAAGGGCAGTCCACGTTCTCGTCGTGCAGAATCTAAAAGTTCCTAATAATATCAAACACCAACGGGCTTTTTATTGGTTCTTTCTAGTAGTGCAAAAGGCAGTTCAAACAGGCGATAAATTTTTCTAATGGGCTTTTCTGCAATGTACATCTAGCTTTTAAAATAATGACACCATGGTGATATCACTTACGTGCCGCTATATGCTTTATCGTTCTTTAGATATGCACGTAGTATGCATATAACGCGCGCGCCATAGACCATTAATCAATTTAATGATTATGATCCTAGGGTGCCATGGCAACGTATAGAATTCTAGACATTTTTTTATCGATGGCCTATCTGTAGTCCCACTTCTTGATTCACAAGAGCTTCTCAAGGCAATGTACTTTAGATGACGTAAACATGGCAGCTGAGTCCTTGCCCTTCCTTATTTCTTCCTCCTCATCCCCTTCCCCAAAACCCTACTCATCCTTTCTCATCCTCAGCACAATCAGTGAATGAAAGCTCTCAATATTTCATGAATGACGTCATTGGTCTGTTACGAACACAACCAATTCTCTTTACCTTCAGCAAGTCATACAAGAGATTGAATGCATTGTCGAGATCTGATCTTTCTTATTTGTGTCGTTTAGGTTTCTTGGAAACAGAATAGAGGCAAGTAATTAGGAAATGTTTTTTTCTCGTAGGCTTAGAAATAAAAATCTAGAAGAAAAGTGATACTAAAATGGTAAACTGACGACCTTGATGATGGGAAGTAGCTTTAGGGAAAATGGCTCGTGGAAAACAACTTTTTTAAAGATAGATTTCTATCATAAATCTTTTTACAGTAATATACCATCATGTAGGAAAGCTTCTGCCTATCAAACTAATGAGTTCGATCCAACACAGGCGGATGCCCCTCCCCTATTTCATAGGCGCAGGCTATGTTAGAGTGTAAAACATTCTGTCCCTCGGATAGGACTTTAAATAGGGGCCCTGTGTAGAGGAGAGTCACTACCACTGTACGTTTAGAAACCATTGCAATGTGGTGGTCCCCTGCACACTCCCTATCAGTTACTACCGGTAGGAGAGATCTGAGAGTTACAGTTCGCTTTTCGCCTCCCAGTCACAGGTGATGCCTAAATAAAGTACTTCATATTGTAATTGTTTTCGTTTTCAAAAATTGATCAACAATGCTCTTACGTCATCGATCATTTCGGATTGTTAAGTGTTAGTAAAATTGAATTACATCGTATTTAGTTTGTGCAAAAACAACAACCAAAAATAAATATTAAAAAAGCCATATGAATAGTGATATAGGCACACATTTTGGATAATTACTTATGCCTATAGTGGTTCTGCCGTTCATCACCGCCTCTTGTTTTTCTAAAGCAGAATTTAAAAATTATCGCATTGTAGTTATTATCATTAAGATCCTACTTATATCAAAACGCATGTATTTATCTTTATATAATTTAATGTGTACTTTGAACTAAATTAAATCCTTTGAAACATCGATCAACCACCATCAACTTAGCAGAGCAAACTGTGATAATGTCTCTTTTTCATCTTCTCTTATTTGAATCCTTCTAAAATGAATAAACTATAAAGTACTTTCTAGAAGTCACCTTTTAAATAAAAAACGTAACTTCTGATACAAAAGCGGGTAGAGACGATCGAAAGATTCGTGAGGATTATTTTAAATAAGGATATGATTAAAATTTGAAGTGCCACATTTCGAAATATTAAAGAAGGAATATGTTATATCTGTACACCGTTTTATATCTTGAGCAAACGTTAAAACGTGGAGTCCCATATTCATTTCCTACACGTCCGGGTATGACATGTTTGCAGACCTTCTGTCTTCAATATAAGTGATGAAAGCTTGTACTTTGTTACATGGGATCATATGATTATGCGAGGAAATGATAGTTACGTTAGACGATCTCCAGGCTATTGACATTTCTTAATATCACCCTACCCATGCCTGTCTCGAAAGTCTGCATGTATAGCGTTTATTTTCCGTGGTGCATACTTACGAGTTTTTTTATATTCATTTCACCTGAACAGGGGCGAAAGTTATTCCTTCCTATTTGAGTTTAATGCGTAATTTTGAGAGGCAATTTGTTTTACGATCCTGGTCGAAAATAATTAAAATTAGGCTCATTTATAGTATGGTCTCATTTTTTTCTTCTGAGGTGAATAAAGCATGCACGGCCTGAACATGTCAATCATGAATTGTCTTAGGCGGTGCCGATTGTTTGGTCACCCATGTTAATATACTCACGCTTCCTTAAACTTTGGAAATAGATGGACTAGGGTATGAAATAAAATACAAGATCGTGATTTGCTATCGGAAGTCAGTAATATTACGAGAACGTGCCGATTGGGGCAAATTGTAATTACTGACAGAAACCATCGAACCACATAATGTGTGATTTTAAAAGAGTTTTAGGTGAATCTTATCGATGACAATATCATGTAGATGAAGAAATGAAAGTGACAAAAAAAAAATAACGAATGTTATGACGTGTGTAACCACAGGACGAAACTTAAGGTTTCAATGCTTGAATCAAATAAAAACCAAATGTAAATATCGATGATTTTTAACCGTTGTAAATTGATATCATTTGTTGGGTGACAACATGTAAAAGAAAATATGGCAAATGGAATAGCAATAATAACAGACGTTTCTTTTTAAATGCACATCGGCAGCATTCATGTGAGAAATTGGTTGTTGAAAAAGTAAATGCGGAATAAGCATCACTATTGGTCCCGAACCCCAACTGAGTGTGCGCGGAAGTAAGCGTCACTCAGCAACCTTTCTCAGATGGCACGAGTTAATCCAAATCTCGTTAAGTCGTCAGTCAGAAATCAATGTGTTCTGGAATGCCCTTATTATTGACGATCCAACCATCCTTGCAAAATGCTTCAGGCTGGAACTTGGTAGAGCGTAAGACGATGAGACTAGACAAGGACAAAATAATGTAATTTTAACTTCTACAGGATGCATTAAATAGAGTGGTTGAATGTCTTGCCGTAAATTATGTATGTTCTGGGGCAAGATTGAGGCTAAATATTTTTTATTGTTCCCCTATAAAATATTTTTTCCCGGGACGCTTGATGTAGACCACGACAAGTAATGTCTTTTCTAGACAATGAGTTATCCTTTCAGTTGAACATGCAGCTCGACGTGTCACATGATATGGACAGCAAAATGTTGTCTATCAGTGTACGCACAGACAACACGTCTGAAGGCTTACTTCCAATCATCGGGTCATCGCGTCCGGTCGGGTAGTTGCGTTACACGCCCTATCGTGAAACGAAAACGGAAGTTCATGTGAAGATGTGCGTTGATAACGCGACCTTTTTTTTTTATTTGCCGTATTGTATTCATAAATTGTCAGGTTAATTTGACAAGACCATTTGTAGACGAGAGGGGTACATTTCACAAATACTGCTCCGACATTTCGTGAGTACATGGCATGTTTTCACTAAAGGTCGGTAAAGTAAATCTATTTATGAATGTTATTATTTCTATCCTATGGCAATAGTCAACACATGATCATCGAAATGAGAACAAAAGTGGGACACGGTCTCGGCTTCAGATTTTCAAAGGTCAACTGCTCTGAATTGAAATATGATGAAAAAATGGTACGGTAACTGTGGGAATCGTATACATCAATTAGGGCATAGGGAAAAGCCTAACAGAGTGAGCTTTACATTTATTGGGTGGCGATTCAATTACAATAAGTAGATCACGTAACAACTTTAAATTCTATTATAGATATTGTCGACTGAAGACATGCTTCCTACACGGGGGAGGGGGATCATAATGTCGTAGATAATGACCGAAAATTAAATACAGTTAAGTTTATACACCACACTCCAAGGCTGTGGTGTAGCTACAAGGGCGTGGTGCACGTGCCCCTTTAAATAATGAAAAGGGGGGAAAGAAAAATTCAGAAAAGTAGATAGAAGAGGGAAAAGGTAAGGGGGTAAGAAGACGCTGTAATTTAATCATAATTAAAAGCCTTCTCGATTTTGCACTTTGACTCCAAACCTACCGATTATTGGATTTCGTTTCCTTATAGAAATTCTTGTTCGGTACGGTGTGGTGTGGCTGAGATATTAACTGTAGATATGGAACATGTATTGAAAACGAGGGCAATCCTTAGGGCTGTGAGCACTAAGTGGTGGTGAATTTAAAGTGATGACCATCTTGGGTACCATTATGGCGTGTAAGTTGATTATGGTTAAAGGTTAATGAGACGAGACGCCCATCATTTTTGGCTTCACGCTCTTGTTCTATGACCCATCCTACATATTTATATTTATTGACATTTGTGATTGTTAAAGGGATAGTTGAGTTTTGTTGTAGAGGGCGCTACACAACATAATGTGTGTGAGATAGTGAAACTGAGCGTCAAAGTTGATGAGAACATACAATTTAAACGACAATATCATCTTTTTTTTAATCAAAACTCGGTTCAGAGTTAGCTGAAAAATCCTTGACTACAACCATTTCGAACAATTATTTGTGAGGCCCCACAAATATTTGATAATAATTAGAACGAGCCGTTGAAAAAAACGAGATAGCGCCTTATACGTTTTATTCCAGGCAAATGCCAATGTTGGCTTTTTCGTGTTGGCTTTAATACGCACAACCATCCAGCCCGTGTATTGTTATTATTATTTAATTTCAACGGCCACCGGATTTTGTTGAAAGTGGAGCTAAATTAGTATGATCATATTGGCTGAATTTCATACATTATGGGGTCTGAAATTACCTTCATAGGAATTTAAGATCCTAAAAGGGCACTAGAAATGTCATAAATTAGAATAAGAGCAATAACCATGCACTTTGAAGGCATTCGCGTTCTTAAACAAGAACTCGTGGTGCAAATAGGAGACAAATGCGAACGTGGAGTTGTGATGCCATTAGCGGTTGCAATTCGTCGCAAAAGAGAAGCGTGGCAATGATGCATAATCATTATTGATCCACTTTCATTTTCTCTTTCACTACAAAAATATTTTATAATGGCTTTTTCATGTTTATGGGTAGTTTTGAGATCCCCCAAAGCCTTTAAACGTTTGCTCCAGAAAAATGACTTTAACGGTGTTTTTTTTTTTTAATAATTTTTTTTGGGGGAGGGGGAAGGAATCTTTTAAACATTATTTCTGTTCCCCGTAGAAGTTTCAGATAATGCAGACACAATTCAACCACACTCCTTTAACTGGGAATTCTAATAAATAGGGCCTAGCGTTTCTAGGGATATTTGGTAGGAGAGAGGTGGTAGGTGGGACCAAGCCCTTAATTGCCCTTTCGAATTTTGTTTGTAAAGCCAGACAAGTTCAATTATGTAAAATTGCAGTAGCCCAGACGGGAAGTGCACCCCGTTGGTTTCATGTTTCCCAACAACTACAGAGAAGTATTTGGTTTACTATGGAGTGAAGATGAAATCGTAGTGAGTGATTTATCGACTTACTCACTAGCTCTTTGTGGTGTCATTGGAGACTTGCAAGCATTCCTACTTAAGTTGTATAAAGTAATTTTTGTTTACTCTCATGAACTGATGCATTAAAGGTTGGGACGGGCTACAGATTAACAGTTAAAGATCAATTTTACAAATCAAATTCATTACCAATTTCTGGCAAGTTTCAGTCATGAAAATTGGATTTCTGGATAAGTTTACGTTCGATTCGGCGTCATAATAGTCTCTTACGCCAAAGCACTTCCACAAAATGGCTAGGCTGTTGAGTGAACATGAAAAGCGCCCCGTGCACCTCTTTATTTTCTATAATTTTGGCTTAACAAGTTTGAGTAGCATGACTTGTAGTGTACTGCTTTATCACAGTGAAATCGAACAAGTGCCCTTAATGTGCCCATCAAATGCAGCGATCCAGTGACTTATAATGGATGTAACGATAGCTAGATCAAAGCCTGAATGCATATTGCTCGATGTGACAACATTCTTATACCCCTTTCTTACCGCCGAAACAGACACCACACAAGCAAAACACAAAGCAAAACTCCAAGCAACCTGAATGTTCAAGAGTTCGGTTTGGAGTCGTTTCGGCGTTGTGGCTGAGTTAGCATTGTATCTCTAATCTGGTGTATAATTATGATTATTCAGTGTGAATAGGGTCCAAGAAAGTTGTCTCATCGAGCAATGCTTGTGATGCCTCAGTCAAATCAGGGAGGTGAAAGGAGTGGAAAGTCTTGTAGTTAATATTCAAACGTATGCGTGAGTTCAAAAGCGAAACAATCAGATGCGTACATACTTGGCTTTGAAGTACCATGCTCTGTGTCGCTTCAGTTTCTCATTTATCAAATTACCGGCAAAATTTTAGTGTACATTATAAATTTTATATTGGAATTGTATCGGGAATGGTGCATTATTTTTTTTTTCTAATTCAGTACTTCGCCCTTCCTTCCTATTGGTGAAAGAAAAATTCAATATTTTAGGATAATCCGATTAATGTACCGTCATTTAATCCATGATTTGCAAGCTTCAATAACTTTAAGTTTGCTAATGCGTGTTTTTGCATGCTTTATGTACTTTTGCAGTTGTAAAAAAAGTATGAAATTACAAAAGTTTGTGTTCGCTTGTTCAACTCATTACACATTTAACAATTGATTAGAAATCATTGAAAGTGACAGCAAACATTTGCTGACATACCATTTTCTGAAGTAGGAATTCTAAATCCTGATATTTCATGGCTCAGTTGCAGATTAGCGCATAACTTTTCGGCGGCTTGGAACATGGGGTCAAAGGGGAGCGGCTTGATTCCACTCCTTCTCTATCACCTCCCTGGTCAAACCAACAAGACCGAAACCAAACCGACTATACACCAAACAAACCTGACATTGCCCTCAAGTGATTAAGAGTGTGTTGGTTTGGCTGTGTCACCAAGTTATCACCTTCACAACTTAGGAACGGCGGTGTTCTACATCAGTCAAGCTAGCGAGACCGACACCAGACCGAAAACAAATACAATATGACATTACCCCGAATGGAAAAGAATTGGTTGGTTTGGATCGGTGTAAAGTCGGTTCTCGAACGTCACATGACTTGGATAGTGATAAATGGGTTGGATGAATGTGGACGCGTTCTTCAAGGGGAATAAGAGTCGGCATCGACTAGGTTAAGGAGATCGATCTGTGTGCAAATCACATCAACTAATAGCTCACACCTAGTCTCTAGGTACAAATAAAGAGGAAACATGAGATTGTATAATGACTGTGAGGGATAGTTCCTTACAACTCTATCAATACCGAATATATCTGCATTCGCATCCATCAGTGATAGCAACCTAATACAAAGTATTAGAATACAAAGTATTAGTATTAGAATTGAGAGAGTGAGAGAGAGAGAGAGAGTGAGGATTTGAAATCATAATATTTATCGATTCCTGTAAGCTTTAAAAAAGACATCTGATTTAAAAGATTCATCTGGATTTAAGGATTGCATTCTAAAGATAAATTGCATATCTTAATATTTCTGACTGAACTCTGTCTTAGTTTTGGGTTGATCTATCCGTTAAAATATTTATACCAATGGCAGAGTAACGACAGAGATATTATAGGGTGATGGATTATTCATAATGGAAGCGAGATAGGAATTAAATGAGGACAGGCAGGTGGAGAAGAAGTGAGAAGGGCAGGAGAATATAAGGGGGAGGGCAGGAAAAGTAGAACATAGATAGGTAGGGAGGAGGAGGGGACGGGAGGAAGAGTAGATGGAAGGGGTATGATCAGGAGTGTTTAGGAGGGCTGTGAGATGTGGAAAAGGAAGAGGGAAAGGAAGAGTGTGAGTAGGAGGAGAAGGAGAAGATTGAGGAGGGATGGGAGGGAAGGAAGAGGAGGAGTGGAAGGGGAAGGAAGTGAAGAAGGAGGAGGAGGAGTGGAAGGGGAAGGAAGTGAAGAAGGAGGAGGAGGACGAAGGATCAGAAGAGAAACGAGTAAGAGGAAGAGGAAGAAGATGACGATGAGGGGATTATATTCACCAGGTGTCGAAAGTTTGTCCCTCTTTCCCATTACCTCTATGTTCTTAAACGACGTGAACAACCTTTCCAATACGCACGAGAGCGAGGTATTCGTCATTTATACCTGTACACATCCGTTCATCCTATCCCGGTCCCGAGGCAGTAGCTAACAATTCCAAATAAGCCGGATAATAGAAAGTAATAGCGAGAAAGTATGGAGTGTGGATGACTCCATTATTCGCTGTAAAAGAAAATAGAAGAGCTTTAGTTGAATATAATCCTACAACAAACAACAATTTGCGTACTAAATCTTGGGCAATTTCTACTTCCAAAATGGAGTTGGATACAATTCTTCGAATTTTAAGAAATCTGTTTACATTATTCAACTACCATTTACGTCATTGCGTCGGATTTTGTAGAAAATATAAGCTGAGTATAGCTTTAAGACATTTTGATTATTAAGTTTTGTTTATTGCATTGTTAGTCAAAGGCGTGAATTAATACAATACTTTTGCATTAGGCGTTGCATGTTAACTTAGCAATTATGATGAACTAATTATATCTTCATTTTGATTTCCATCAACTTCATCATTCACAGGAGGTCATTCCATCTTCTGCAGGAGGCCATGTCATGCCAATCGCCCCCATGAACAAAATAGAAAGATGGCAATACAGCTAGATTAGCCTGCTTTTGAATGTACCTGTACCTCTGTGAAATTGCACTTATTCTAGCACGGTATCCAGCAATGAACCTTGTCAGAAACACAGACAAAATTCTCACCTATTTGTGTTCAAGACATGACTAGGGTTTCCTCGCAGATTGTAACAAGTCGCGATGAGCACGCTATCTTTCGTAAATTGCTTTACACCTACGTGCCTTGTATTTACATTAATAGCATTTACCCCCGTCCCCTTTTATTTGTCTCTCTCTGTCCCCGTCTTTCACGAATACACGCACACACAC
>BEXV01000160.1:47307-64379 GCA_003118195.1 Hemicentrotus pulcherrimus | reverse complement strand
CCCCCCCCCCCCACCCCTGATGGAAATTGTTTAAAAATGATAGTTTAGCCTGCAAAAGTGTATGTAGTCGTACTATAGTGTAAGTATCTTGCATTTCTTGAAATATTAAGTCATCCACGACGTGCAGGAGAGTCGATACGACTTTCTGCATCTTCCTTTCTCTCCCTCTCGCTCCCTCCCTCTCTCATAAACACATACACACACCACACACAAGCACGCACATCCCCACTTACATCCCTCGTGTATGCATTATTCCAATCAATAGAAATGTACTTCGACCACTGTCAATGCCGCTGGCATTTTTGTTTCTTTTTAGAAATCATAAAAACAAGCAGCCACAAGTACTTAGACACTGGGACAGCATCTGGAGAAAACGAGCTTTCTTGTAAGAATCTCAAGAAGACAGCATCCCCGTCTCCCACCCGGCCACCCCACATCAATTTAGACCTAGAACCTGTTGTGACACAATCCCCTCAGGGTTTGTTGCTTTAATCGAGTAGAAACTACTTGTATGCAGACAAAGATACTATGTTATCGGGGTACCTGGACGCCATTCTGTTAAATGAACGAAATTGAAGTGGTTGTTCACAGTCGGTTCGTATAAAAAAAGCATAAAGTATGGAAATCAAACAGAAAAATTTCAACGATCAACCATCAAATATTGGCACCCATACCCTCTGTTCGGTTATCTTCCTTTCCTTGCTCTTACTATTTGTATTGTGCAAATTGATCTATATGTATATAAATATGTGAATATTTCAAAATGTTCTAACATTGTTAATATGAACGATTGAAAGAGGAAAAATAAATGAATTGAATTTAATTTAATATTGAATGGAAAATTTCCCCAAGATTGTGGATAAGTCTGAAGAAGCTTGAGCTTTCTGATACCTCAGGCACACCAACAAGATCTGAGTAGACCGGGAAAAGAAAAAAACTGCATTACCCCGTGTGGCCAAGAAATCGATTAGTTTGAAGCTGGGTTGGTGATGTGACTTAGGTACAGTTATCCCTTTAAAAAAAAACTCATGGAACTGTGGACAATCCCAGTCTAAGACTGAATCTCACAGATTGAAATTCCATTATGAGGTAGACATAAAGTTCTGTGTTCAATTTTCCTGATTGAGCTGCCAAGATAAAGATCTTATATGGGGCGTAGACCTTTGGCTCACCCTTTATTGATGTGTTACGTTTTACTAATCAGATGCTTCTGAAATTACCATTGTAGCTTATTTCACTAATGAGTCGTTCTAATCTGGGCTTTATAATTGAAACCGTCATGTTAACTTTGATTTGATGGGACTCCTCAAAAATCACTCTCCTGCCTCTGTGAATATGCTCCAGTAATCCAGTGGCAGATTCAGGATTATGTGGCTTTTTAAGGTGTTTTGTGTCGCCCATTTTTAGGTTTACCTTTTTTTTTCGTCAAAAATTGCTGCGAGGGGCACATCTGTGGCCGCATGATATTTTTGTACTTCATTTACCAGATTGGGGTTTTCCGATGGTGTATGTATACCTCCTCTGAACAGGCCTGAACACTGTAATCATAGCTGGGTTAAGATCTCTTAGCAACCATTAGCATGGCAGCCCCCCCNCAGGTCTCACTGCCGAAGTCCCTCCAAGGGCCGCAAAGAGTGATGCCTTGTGTGAAAATGGCTTTCGTAACTTTGATTAGTGCATTGGTTTCGCACCAACGTCGCCCATTTCCATTTCGTTTGGTTTGGATGTGTTGTAAAGCAGGCATATTTCGGAAATGGGCTGTGACCATGTATTAATTATTTGACCCATCCGTATTTGGACAATTTTAGTTGCTTTCGGTCAAACGTGACAAATATTCGTTTGACGGTGGTAAACTCACAGCTGCGCTGAGGCTCAAAATATGCGGATCGGTGCTTTACTTCAATCGATTTTTTGAAGGTAGGCCGATGGTTTTTATGGTGAGATTGTTATCCGCTCGGTAACCTCATTTCACGCTGCAGTCCACTTGATGCCTCGATACATTGCCGTATCACTTTCAGCACTTTCCTTTAACAACCACCGAGGGACTCTATGTTTACCAAGCAGTTATGAACAAGAATAAATTTGAACTAGTCTCTCTTTACTCTGTGTCCAATAAGACTCCCATGATATATTGGCCTCTTGGCAGCTCCTCCTTTTCTTCTTCTTCTTCTTCTTCTTCTTCTTTTTTTTTTCTTCTCCTCCCTTTTGTTCTTCCTAGCAAATTCCTTGTCAGAAGTGTTACCTAAAAATAATTGCTGCTTTTTTCCTTCTTCTAACAAATTAGGTTATTGAACTTGCTGAAGAATTACGCATCTAACGTTGTCCTCGGAGAAGATGAGGCCGGTGTGACCTTTGACACAAACAACCTGCAGTACAAAGTTCAAAAGGTCGACTCTAGTGTGTTCAGAGAATTTGAGAGTACGACCTACACAGCTCACTTCGGCAACGGCACTGATGAGGTAAGTTTACGTAGGCCTGTAGGGTTTGTAGGCAAATGATTTATCCATTGTTTTGTGAAATACTTAAAGATAAGCTCCAGTTCTGGTAAAAACAAGAAATTAATTTTCACAGAATCAAACGAAACTTACACTGAATGTTCAAGATAACAAATAAATGACATGTGCCAAACAATTTTGGAATAAAATGTAAACTGGCTGAGAAATGAGCATAGAAAGACAAGGAGATCAAGATAGTACTAGCCCCGACACCATGTGTGTTGTCCCAAATATAGCTTTCTGTGTACAGTGCTTGTTACCTTACCCAAACTCGGTCAAATTTATTATAATTTTGATGACTCCATAACCTTGCAGTGCGCACCAATACTTACATGCTACATGATCAACTGTTTCTGATCCTTTCCACACCTTTTCTTTCACAATGCAATCGAATTACCAGTACTAAAATTTATTTTTAAGCTTTAAAATTACGACATAGTTAAGTTCTTTTAACATTATAAAGCCGAAAAACAAAATATTCATTTTTTTAAGTATACCTTATTCGCATTTTACCGTCAATGATTTCTGCATGACAAATGTTTTAAAGTTCATGTGAAAATACCTTTTGGCAAAGTTTGGGAAGTGACAATTTCAGAGGCGTCTGCGTCCACGGAATGATTTCGAAGTCAGAAACTAAGGCAAAAACATACCTTTTGGTAATGATATGTGTTCATGAAGCATCAATTTGTTGTCATTGTTAATTAAAGCGTCTGAGTATTTCTTCAAGTCGGGGCTTGATATTCCATTATTTGTTTTTCTTCTATACCATGTCTATATTTACCCTAATATGTTTATGAACATACAGCTACTACATTATTCTATGCAAGTTTATGTTAGGTTGGCACAACCCTTGAATTAACTTACATGGTTGCAACCGAAATGCCCACATCATGAAAACTAATGCTCCTTCTAAGGTTTAGTGGAAACGGGGTTTCGGCTAGTGGATTCGATATATATCTGTCCCAGATTCACAAAGTGCACCTACATATCAACCTTTGAAGACAATAGCATATTTTAGTTTAAGAAAACATTTCCTTCTTGCTAATGTAATAAATTTAATTGACAATGAATTTCTTATATTTCCCACCTAAGGTTTCAATAATTAATTCAGTCTCAACAAAATAGAAATTGTATATTAATATTAGTAAATCAAGTTATTCAGCATCATGTACGCATCACTGTACTGCTTCAACATAAAATATTTATATGTTTACTCCAGCTTTTTTAAACATTTGGAACGCCTGGAGAATAATTCATCGTCAGGCCGCATAAAACGAGTTGTTTCGCAATCATTTTGTTAATGCAAGGTTTCTATACAATTCGATGATTGAAATTACTTTCTTGTCATCTCGTTTATCATGTTCAGCCATCCGTACACGACTTGGTCTTCGCATAATAACAGACGATATTTTGATGATAGTTCACTGAATATAAATGGAGTAACAGTTATGAACTGTTTGTGCAGTATGGCACAACATAACATATACATTGGTTAATATTCTTACACTTGGCACGTAGTAGGAGCGACTTTTTCGGTGAGGGTGCTCGTCTGACAGGTGCCTTACCAATACAAAATTGTACTAAAAGAAAAAAAAATGATTTTCCCTTCCCATATAATTATTTGATTTTTTTTCTCAACTCAAAATTAGCTTATGGTCCTCATTATTTTAGGGTGTCCTTTCACATCGGAATTCACTCACAGCACCCATTCCACACCCACTGTAGCACCCCAGCATCCTTCGCGTCGAGGGCCATGTGCGATACAACCTTCTTCGATAATACAATGACTTTGAATCATTTTGTGAAAAACACTTAACTTGAACAATTAAATAGGTTATTCCTCTAAATGGCAATGTAAAACTAAAAATGAATTCATGCTGTTTTTAACATAACCAGTGCGGCAGAAAGAATCATTGCATTATACGGTTTGTTCTTTAATCATGAATATGATCCTATACATTGTTTTTAATCAATTAAAAAACTTGAAGCTAATTACATCTGCAAGCAAAATCTGATTGATGAATTGATAAGCATAAGGTGGAAGGCATGGCACAGATTTTTATTAAATACTACCTAAAATATCTAACAAAGTGAAAGATATAAGACAATGTGGATTTCATATTATGAAAGTGCTGGTATACTCGATTGTTTTCATTTCGATATTCTCGCCATTGCTGATATCAGCCGCCGTTTGTACTGTAATTGTTAAAATTATTCATGTATTTCTTTTGCGATTTTTTTTCTCTAGTCGAGCGGTGTGTCCATCTATCTCCCTCACTCAATCATCACGCAAGATGCTTTCGCTGCTTCTCATAGTCTACGTATGCGTTTCACAGCTCTAAAGAACAGCAAAATCTTCGTCAACAACGATAGTGAGCAACTCTCGGTTATCAACAGAGACAGTCAGTTTATCATATCGGCTGAACTGACAGGGTATCGGGTCAGTGATCTGGAAGTGCCCATAGAATACAGCGTGCCAACACCGAAGGTGAGATACCATGAGATGCACCCAGACATGCACACGCCCTCTCTTTCTCTCCTCCCCCTTCTCTCTCTAAATATCTTACACTTTCTCTGTGTACCTTCTTGTCTCCTCTTTACCTCCTCCCTCTTTCTTTTTCTCTCTCTTAATCTTGCACACCTTCTCTTTACTTTCTCTTCTCCCCTTTGCCTCTAATTATCTTCTTTAAAAGGGCTAATATTTCAGTTCATCTGACATAACTCGTCGGTTGCCCCGTAAAAGGTCGCGTAGCGTGCACGAGCTGGTAAAAAAGGTGGAACCGACAAAACAAAAACGCTTTTGAAGATTTAACACCTACTTCAAGTGCTAGAAACGACATTGTTTCTATGTTCATGCATGTGGCTAAAACCATTCTTAGAGAAAGATATTTACCCGATTTATTTCGTTCTCAAAATCTTTCATTTGCTACACGACGTTTTGCTGGGACCAAAAAAATCACGAACGCGCGATTTAACTTCCCGGCAAAAGGTGGTATAGAGGTACGCGACGTTTTGCCGGGCAACCGTTATTCAACGAAGGTATATGACTTTTATTTACGTATTGTTTACCTTTCTACATGTTCTCCTCTATCTTTCACTTATCTTTCGCGTTACAAATTTCCATCTCGGGTGAAATGCATGTTTGAACTAAACAGAATAAGTTAACATCTACCTAAGATAGGCTTCGTTTATCTTTCACAAAATTGAAAAATATCTGGTCATATACAAAATACACTTCATTTCTGCATCATGAGATCGCACCGATCGAAACGAGTGCACAATTTGATTTCCTTCAAATTGTCAAGAAATACATTTTAAACCGGATATGATGACTTTATATGGACACATTCACCTTTCGTCGATCCTTATGGATTTCCTTTGATATGATATATGAATTGTGTATTCTATCATCGTATCGTAATGGGATGGTAATACCTAAAACATCGCACTGTTTTCTTTTATCCTCAAATTCGAACGAAATTAAAAGTTTTATCGGACACGATGAGTTTACATCTTCCTTAGATAACCCAATAGCGTATACTGATATTATTGTCCTGAGTTCACATTAACATTCGCTATTTTGTTCCATTATCCCATTTGAAATTCAATGCTTTGAACGTAATTTGAAGAGGCTGATGTTGTAATATACATTTTAAAACGGATATGATGACTTTATATGGACACATCACACATATACTTTTCGTTGACCCTTATGGATTTCCTATGATATGATATATGAATTGTGTATTCTATCATCGTATCGTAAATGAGAAGGTAATACCTATAACATCGCAGGGATTTCTTTTATCTTCAAATTCGAACGAAATTAAAAGTTTCTACCGGACACGGTGAGTTTACATCTACCTTAGATATCCCAATATCAAACTGATATATCGTCCTGCGTTTACGCTCACAAGTCATGTGCTATTTTGTTCCATTATTCCATTTGCATTTGAATTCTTTGAACTTGATATGAAGAGGCTGATGTTGTAATGTATTTCCAATTCAAATGTCATCTTGGGCTGAAATAAACCGCAATTGATTTCATGGATGATTATGAAAATAGTTTCATTCGAGTACCTGCTTTTTTTTCTGTAACCCCTTAATAAATGTTTTGTTCATTTTTTAAGAATTTGACTATTTTTAACAATGTTTTGGAGTCGATAAAGTATATCCCGTGGCGTTGGTTTGCAAAGATTGTTTGTGGATATGAGGGCGATGAATCATGTGATCTATGTACCTTCTAACCAAGTCACTACGTCACAACGTTCATTCTTGATTAGATTGTCCTAATCCAGTTTTGAATGCATTGTATCGCGCACGAGGTCAATGCTTCCAGATCTTCTTGGGTGCAAGGTATTTACGGGGGCAGGCTAATAGGAGATGTTGCATAAAGTCTACAGCTAGGCAGATGGTGTCATCGTTCTCAATCTATGTATCTATATTGAATTATAGTTTTCAACTTTATCATACCTCAAATCTTAGGTATTTATTTGGCACTAATTCAATGTAATACGTTCAAGCTTGATTGACATTTATTTTTTAAAAGATAACTTTTAGATAACATCAAAGTATTTAGACGAGTTCATTTATCATGACCTGTATCGATATCTAAAAATGACACTGAAAGCACCCTCTTTTGAAATGCTGATATTTTTTCTTCCAATTTGTCTTTTCATATTAGAAGGTCAAATTGGGCTGGAATCTTTTTTCGTTGATGTTCAATTTGAAAATTCCTTCCATCATCCCAAGTGCTTACAATTCTCGCACTTCACTTTCTCTAATGGTCGATTCTTCAGAGAGGGGAGAGTGAGAAAGAGATAGAGAGAGAGAGGGGGGATAGAGAGAGAGAGAGAGAGAGAGAGAGAGCGAGAGAGAGAGATAGAGAGAGGGGGGAGGGATAAAGAGGCGGGAAGGTAAAAAGTTTGGAAGCGCGATGTTTTTCGCCGCGGTAGCATTGTTTGAATATTTTGGCGATAAAATCTGTCGTGGTGTGTGCTGAGTGTGTTTATTTAGTTTAGGCTTACCTCAGCACCGTGTACAGGACATCCTAAATATGGATTCTTCCCCCTTGAGATGGTTGCCTTGGTCCAAGTGTACAAGGATATTCATATTTGTCTTTTCCAGTTATCTTTGAGTTTGAGAGGCAACCTCTTGAAGATTGCCGTGTGGATGTGGCAGAATTGAGCAATGCTTGTGATGATGTCATTGAAAAACTCAAATGTGAAGTTAAAGGTTCTTTCCGCCATTCGAATCTCATTAAAATATTATCATTCCACCTTATGAAATTACTTGTATATGGCTCTCACAAGTTCACACAAGTTCCAACATTGAGGTAATAAGAGAAAGAAGCGAATCCCAAAGTTAATGTATATCGTGCTTGTGAAACTCTTTACCTACAAATAACTTGATAATTTCCACCTTCATGTTCACATTTATGTTAAACACATTTTTTACCAGTTACTTTCAAGGTTTTTCAGACGAGGAAGAAAACAGTGCTTTTTAAAATAAATGAACTTCGTTTCGAAGAGGTCGGCTATAACAAGAAAATTACTTTACATTTACATTTTTACCTCCTGTATTTTTTAAAGCTGAAACACCTTTTACTTCAGTTCAGTTTATATGCTTAGAACCGATGGATGCCGTTTCGATATTATTCACATTCCTTTAATTTTATGTGATGAGGATTCCAACGTTATAGTGACTTGATAACATTGTTGAAGGTTGATGACAAAAATTGCTTAATTTTGGTATAAAATGTTACTACATGTATATTCCTTCTACTGTACTAACCCTCTGACATGCAAACAAATCCTGAAAAAAATTCTCAAACCATGAAGATATCTATGTTTTTCTTTGAAGGCGTCGATGGGAGGCACCCTCTAACAGTGATTAACAGTAAATTCTCCCAACCATTTTTTGATTTTCCCAACCGTTTTTTTTTTTAAACATAAAACAGGCTATAAAACTCTGTCAACACTTAAAATGTCTGGAATGGAATGTAAAGCCATTTTATTGCTTTTTGAGATTTGCAATCACCTAAAATGTAGTAAAATTGTAATAGTATAGTTGGAAGAATTAAGGAATCGAACAGATCAGTTTTTCCGAATTTGTGCCGTGAATAATGGTCCGTTTTCTCTCAAATTTTCATATTATCTTTAATTGTACATCTAGCATTGAAGTCACTACCTTAGCACCACTATCTCTCATCTGAACAATATTTCCAAGTCCCTTTAGTACAAAGAAGGACAGGTGTATTTGTTTCCATCTATTGATTAATGAGTTTATTCATGTCATGGCAGCGGGTTGAAGGATTTCTATAGATTCATACATATGAGTCGCACGACAAGACAACACCGGCGGGTGTTTATTTCGATTTCACTTTTCGACATGAGGTGCCAAAATATCTGATTTTGTGAATGATCTTTAGAATGTCACGGCCGAGTTTATGTACGCATGGTATTGATTAATGGCCTTCGACTGAATGTCCCTTTTTAGGCAAGCCTGAAATTCAGGAAAATGAAAGTGTCAATGTTTCACCTATATACTATACATATATTCCATACGTCTGCGGTAAGACCTGCTATTATTTAAACAAAATTACTAACTTCGTTGTGTGAGACATCTTTATTCAAACCGATGAATTTTATATGATTTATATCAATAAGCTACTGTAATCATCCATATTCAGTTTTGCTTTCTAAACATCGTATCATTAGCAACGGCTTGATATATTGGGATAGTACGTGTATATATACAATAAACTGTTTAAGAATATCATCCTTTATTCAGTCGATGTAACCAAAGTATTTCATTAAATTCCTAGCTTTGATTTCATCACTTTCACTAAAGTATACGTAACTTTGTCCTGTAGCTTTAAAAATTGTCCAAATGAGCTATTGATACTGTCAGGCATGAAGTACCGGTAATGACTATCAAAATTCTATGGAGAGGGATACACACAGGTCCATATTTCACTAATGAGCATCTTAATATTGCTCATTAATATCTTAAATTGCTTAGATGATGGGTACTGTCTAGAGGAATGCTTTCTCCAATCCCAAAAGCCATTGTCCTGGCGTCGTTTCTCTTACTTTGGACTACTTCCACCCTTTAATTACCTTCTCGCTCCTTAAATTGACAATTCATTATCGGTGAATGTAGGTTGCACTAGAAGAATGTGCTTTATTTAATAGCCATAAGGAACATCGATCGTTTCACGTCTGTCCACGCTTGGCAATCGCTCTCTTCCTCTCTGTCAACCTCTCTCTCTTTCTGCCAAACCTCTCTCTTTCCCATCGTTCACTCCATCACGCACGCATACACAAACACACACACACACACGCTCACACACACTCTCTCTTTCTCTCTCTCTCTCTCTCTATCATTCACTTTCTTTCTCTCACTCTCTCCATTTCATTTAGTTCTCCTTCCCTCCCTTTACCTTTCTCCCTCCTTCTCCCCTCTCACCACAATCTTCATATCTCACTCTCCCCTTCTCTTCTCTCTGTCCATCTCCTACTCCATCTTTCCCTCCCCACTCCCTCTTTATCTCTCCCACTTTCTATTGGTTCTTTTATTTTGATCAAGGCATGGAATTCCTCGAGGGATCAATCGAAAAATCGTGTAAATACGACAGCTTTTAGCGTTAATTGGTGACGTCATTTTAACCTACATTCCCCCGCCTTGTGTCAATTGACAGATACAAGTTATTAAGTTCTATAATTCACTATAAGTGAAGTATACCTGCTACACTTCAAGAAATCACCCAATTAATTTCTGGAGCTTTATTTGCTCATTTGTGACGCACAGGAAAGTATAAATGATTATTCATCTCATCGATATTTAAAGATAAATTTGATTTTCCGTGAAATAAGAACGTTTAATCTCTCTGATTGCCTCAAAAGCTTTAATTGGTGTACTTAGATCAACAAGATTTGTGACTGGCCACCCACGTTATTGATTGAAATGGAATGATAATCAGATAAAGCTGATATTTCTGGGAACGACAGTTTCGTCATACTCATGTATGAATATCTAAAGATCTTAATCGAAGAAGTGCAAATGTTTGTGAAAGAACCAAACATTCAGAGATCACACATTTTCTTCTTTTTCCGTACGCAATATAAAATGAAATGGCCGAAGGCCAATCTTGATGTTTGGGATACATTGCTGTTCAAAAGTAAATGGACACTATTATCAAAATATAATTGTGCAGAAATATTTACTCAGTGATCTGCTTTGAAATGAGGAACTTTGGTAAATACAGGTAATACCATCATTAGTATACAGGTCTACCCAATAGTTGGACAATGCAGGGCCATTCTGTTTGGTCTCTATGCCATTTTCATCTCTTTGCATTACCTCTCATGTGAGTAACCAACTGACGTAATTCACCAAAATGGGGGAAATGATCTGATTAATGTTCTTTGCTCATATCAAAGTGAAAGCCACCATAATTCTCAATTATAGCATCGTTTAAAGGGTATTATTGAATATACTCCGATCCCTAAGTCCGAAGAATGTGGATATTGGATTTGAATTCAATTTTGATTAATTACTGGATAGCATAATATGAAATTGTCAGTTAGAGGGTAATTATACAAGTTACGTTCATATGAATCATTGGCGTCCCATAGTCGGGCATGAATAGACAATTTTGCTCGCCGAAAGTCAAAGCAACGGATGTTCAAGGTTTGTGGTGACGTTGTAAATAAAGCTCGTCTTCCGAATTAATGTGATTTTCTTTTTTCCCGATATCATTTAATGACAGTGAGCTTTGGTTAGTAATTGGTTAGAAAAATGTGCCCGTACGCGTTTATGTAAACGGCTAAATAAGTTTAAACACGCTGATCTAGTAGACTAAAAAATGGTGACCCCTCCCAATGCCTGCCCACGCTATGCCACTGCCTATCGTGATTTGATTACGGTCATTGTTGTATAGGTTGCCTATGGATACCGTTTAGTAAATCAAGCGGTTACTCACAATTATAGGTAGGTAACAAATTAGAGGACAATAATAGGATGCCTGTTCACAAAGATATCGGTCATTCCAAGATACACGGAGAAATGATGCGAAGCGCCCCGAAAGCGCAGGCCTAACATAACATGTATAAAGTGCGTCATCATTACAATCTCCTAAAGATACCTTTAATGAGAAGAAGAAAATAATCAAGAAAAAAACAATCAAACAAAGAATTTTGACAAACACGAAAGACAATTATATACTAATATGTGCTAATTATACCGTGCAATTTGTTGGTAAACAGTACAGGTAGTTATAGGGAACAAGAGCTGGATAATTATGCAAACAAATATTTATTAATAAAAACACTATACAAATATTACTTAACATGCATTTAGGTGTATCAAGAATGTTGCATATCTGTTCAATTTCATTGCCTTTTCTTTTTTTTCTTTTCTTTCAGGATGGGAACAATTATACCTGTGTTTACTGGAACGCTGCCGGTGAGTGCATAAGTATGATAAGATGTAATTTGTAAATGTCCAACTTGACTCTGTTTGATTCCTTCCATCACGAAAGCATGGTATCTTATATCACTCTGTACAATATACCCAACGGCTGCAGCCACTGGATGAAATTCCAGACCACCGAATAATGGACCCCGCATAGCTTTCATATCAATCATTGATTGCATAGATGTTTAACATGATTGGTTTTATCGTTGACATAGAGTGTGATGTGTCTGGTTATTGTCCTCCGGGCTATACGATCTCAATCAAGATGATTGGCTTTCAGTATCATTATGAGTGCATCAGAATAGTTCAGGACTGAAATAAATATACACCCTTTAATTATAAGGTTATTAATGCACGATATATTATATACGACTTTGTATAAGTTTAGTAGACTCCAGCCATGATCGTATTTGCATGTTTTTTTCTTCTAATTTCAATTAATAAATATAAAAACATACTGCAGAAGCACTGGTTTGTTTTAATAGTCTACAACCGTCTTCATGATTTGCACTTGATTACAAATATTCTTTTTTTCTTTTTTGTAAGATAAAAAAGTGTGTGCAGATGGTCAACTTTATGAAAGTATTCCAACTTCTATATGTTTTTAGACTGTGGTGCATTCACTAGATGTGATTCTATCTGTGGCGATAGTGTATCATGTTGTTTCATACAGTGAGAAAACGATGTGAACACAGTGTGCGCACACTGTGGTGAGAACATGGTGTGTTTACATAATGCACACTCTAAAAGTGTTCCGAATCCTTTGTATGACAACACTGTGGTACACACACTCTGTGATTCTCTCCATGGCTGTAATGTGTCATACTGTGTTACATGTTGTAAAAACATTAGAGTCGGAATACAGTGTGTTTGCATTGTCTATGTGTTCACATGGTGCCCGATCTATAAAAAAACACCAAAGAATCTCTGTATTTACAACAATAGTGTGTACTTTCTGTATTTCTATCTGAAGGTTCGAGATTTCAAGAATTCAAGGTTTCTTTATTTTTCCACATGAAATAACATAATCAAATGAATAGGGAATATATACAAATTCAATAACATAATATTAACCAAACATTTTACAAATGACTATACAATTGTTTAAATAAATCATTTAAGACTGGCACAGTGGTAAAACATAATGGAGGAGTCTATTAAAAAAGCATGGCTTGTATTTTATAGACTCCTTGAGAATAAAAAAAAGTTACAAGTGCTCTGTGATATAATTAGAAAATATATGTATAAAAATGCCTAAGGTCACTTTTATGTCTAATGACCGTGTCAACACAGTATGTTCAACATTTCATGCATTAACAATGTATTTCATATCCTGTCAGTGGTTTTATGAACTTGTTTTCTCCCTGACATCCCCTGAAACTTTTTTAATCATTAATATTTTATGTGAAGTAAAGAAAACAAGTTCCTCAATTAGATTTGAAAGCAAAAGTATGAATAGCATCCACATTTGTAGAACACTCTATAATGTATTTTCGAACAAAATTAAACAAACTAGCCTTCGAAACCAGGTTTATTCGGGTGTGTACCAAGCTTAATCAAATCACCACCTTTCAAACATGAGTGGGTGTGGTTTAAAGGGGATTAATACACTCTTTAATATAATTATATATGTGTTAAAATTGGATTAAATGGAGTATTTGGTGCAAACAACCAGATCTCTGCGCCGGAGAGAATATAATTATAGCATCATACATCATGTACTTCGACATCACGATGGAATGGTTTTATAAAATGTCTTGATACGAATAAGGAGAGACAAATTCTGATCTTTATTTCTATTTGAAGATGTTCGGAGCTGAAAGGACGTTAGCGCTGTGCTAAAATGTATGAGTTTTGATTCCAAGCACCTCAGTTTAATTAATCCTCCCATGAGTACACAAGTTTAGATATTATGATCGACTTTCATTTATCATCATGGTACGTAAGTTGGAAAACCAAGCTTTATTTCATCATTTTAACCTCTGAAAATATCATGAAGTGTAACATCTTGGCTATTAATTTTTGACAGGCATCTTCTTTGCGCTATTGCGATCGCTAATCTGTTCAATCTGACTAATTATCTTTCTTTCTTTTTTATTGGAATGGTTTGGTCCATCTAGAGAAAGTTTGGTCACGTCACGGGATAAAGGACATTTCATCTGAATATAATACGACTTATTGCTCATCTAATCATCTTACCTACTTCGCTGTTATCTTGGTGAGTAATCCTTTTGTGTCTTCATTTTCCCTTACTTAAATTGATTTGAAAATTGTCCCCTTTCCCGACTAAGTTACGTTTGGATAGGAAGTTAAGTGATCTTGTTTTTTGGGCAGATACATTCATACTGACTGTTGAAATGTATATCTTGTTGTAATGTTATATTCTCATCAATGTTTGCTTTATTTGTTGTCGATTACCATAATGCTGCTGCTGATTATTAAGACGTTGATGTTAATAATTATGGTGATGATGATGATGATGTTGGTTAATATGGGGTGATGGTTGTAAGCCCATTGGATAATGTACATAAATATGATGAATGAAGAAAAAGTTTTTTTGTTTTTAAACCACAGTAATGTCGTAAAGAGTAATGCACTGTCATGCCAAAAAGCAAAGACGGTATTGCATTTTAGTCAGTGAATTGAGTTGTTTTTTCCTCAGAATTGTTTTCATTGAACATTTTGGCGTATGTCTATGATGTGTTACTATGTCCATCGAGTGGCTCTAATATTTGGCTACGCAGTGTACGTTTATTTTCGAACATTTGACCATGCATGTCAAATCTAAATTCCGCAGATCACGACTGATCTTGCACAATACCGTTCATATCCACTTTCACCATTCGTTATTTCTTCATTCAAGTTGCTTTATGTTTTGCAAGTACATCCTTCCTTCATAACAACATAACAACATTTTCACAATCAACTGTGTTTTCGGGACTATAGATTCGTGTAGATTATTTAATGTGACCTACTAATTATATCATGATTGATTATACAGCCAATACACCAACCACGATCACATGTAATATAGTTAGTAGGAAACGATAGTGAATCCAGGGCATTGATTGAATGTTAAGGTTGATAAATCAATGGAAACATTTTAATTCCACCGCGTTTCTCTCATTAATTTCTTGTTAGTATAGAGATTGAGTGTTTATCATGAGTCGAGATACTGGCGTCGGATTAGTTCCTCAGTCAACAATCCCAATACAATATTGTGGATCATACTTCATTATTAATTAATCACGGAGGTTTGGACGACCATTTAGGCATACATCATCGACTATGGTCAGGGTAATTATTGGTTTTCTGCCGCCGTGACCCAGGTAAACAGAAAAAAGGCCTGAAACAGTAAACTGTTATCGCATTTCATTACTGCATGGAACTTTTGCTGTCATGGTTATCCGTCGAACGCTTGCGTAAAGTAGGTGTAGGACTACAACAAATATAAATAAATGCTAAATCCACCTGCAACTACATTTCCATTCTCCTTTTCAAAATTGTCTGCTATGTCTTCATTACTCATTGATACCTATCGTAACTTTATTATTTAAACTAAATCTCGAGTATTTGCCATTCTCATCACTCCCCTGTATTGCTCTTTGAAACAAAACGAGCAATGTAAAACAGCTCTATTACATCATAGTTGTGTTGAGAACGTAGCTCTTTGAATATCTTTTTAAATATCTTCTTCTTTTGGCAGTTCTTTGCGGTGAAAATATACAACAAAGAATTCTCTCTCTTTCTCCCTCTCTCTCTCTCTCTCTCTCTCTCTATTTTATTTTAAATCCCTAACTCTATCCCTCCCACCAGTTCCCTTTTTCCATTTCATTCCCCCTCCTCTCTATCTGTCTAGGGGAGGCTGAAATTAATCATTTTAATCATAGTATAATCATTGTGAAAACAATCATCTATTCTCATCTTAATCTCTGATATCAATTTTGTTTAGTTCTATTCTACTTTACTAATTGCATGCATATCCATTTTGTCTGTAATCTAAATGACGAGACAAATTCCTTTTCTTAAAATGTCATCAGTAAGGAAAAATCTCCGTCTTTGAAATAAAACCGATATTTATAATCCTTCTAGATGTCCAAATGTTAATAGTTCAAGAGGTCCAAGTATATTGACTTTTTATTTCATTATCTGTATTGCATCTGAATATGGGGTAAGACAGATCACTTTTTTTATTCGGAAAGTGCAGCGCTAGAAATTTGACGGATACTAATTCTAAAACAGATTACGGGTTGATAGCATATCTGATTTCGCAAATTATTATCTATAAAGGGTATAGTACGTCATGATAGCCATATACTAAATAACTCCGGGAAACGGCTTATATCTGTAATCTTTAGCATCTTTAAGAAAACGTATATGAGGAGGTCCACCGATATTTGAATAAACATAAACCATTCCAACCAGTTGCAGCTTTTTTTTTAGAGAAAGAGAGAGAGAAATCCCTTCTTGATGAGAGTTTTATCTCAAAAAGATCAGGTTACCACTGCAATCTTGAGGTCCGGTCGCACATCACAATGATGTATGAAGATAATGATATATATGCACTACACAATGGGTCTACGGACAAACAGGTATTGGATATCGGCATTGCCTACCGACTGTATGTTTGAGTACCTCTATAAAAAAGATAATAAGTATTTATTTTAACTGACTGCTTAGTACATGCTTGTTGATATGCAACCAGTGGACTAACGGATTAAATTACTCTCCGAGTGACTTGGTAATCGAGGGTCAAAGTCGAACCGAAGGTAGCCTCTTGTCGATGCCGTCGCGCTGTTGGAGTCTCTAAATTCTGGCGAGCGAAGCGAGTCAGAGAAACCGAGGCCAAGCGCCTCGCTTTGTCTGACTTGCTTCGCTCGCCAGAATTTAGAGACTTCAACAGCGCGAGGGCATTGACAAGAGGCTAAACCGAAGGGCACTTGCGCATCGACTTGGTTTTGAAACCGGGACCTCCCGGTTACGATGCCACTTACCCAGGGGCGTACGGCGTACGCAGGATTTTTTCAAGGGGGGGTTTTAAAATATTTTGCTCCCGAAAATTTGAAAATCACGCCGGCCGAAAAGTCGCTCAGTGGG
>BEXV01000160.1:28875-41560 GCA_003118195.1 Hemicentrotus pulcherrimus | reverse complement strand
AGATGCTATTTGTACTATTTATTTCTATACTTAGAAAATGCTTTAAAATAACAAAAGTGGAAAATAACAAATTTCTTACTTACGTTCCTAAAATTATTTAATCCATTATTTGCATTACTTGTCTTTCAAAGCAAAGTTTGAGATCTCATATACATATGTATATCTTTTTCTTAAGATACTCTAGTAGAGTACCATCTAATCACGATATTTTAATCATCGAAATCTATTTTTGTTTAGAATCGGAGTGAGAGTGCCTCGCAATAATATCTTCTATCAAAGCAAGGAAAAGGAAATTGCTACTGCCGCTTTTGTTTTTAAAAAGACTTACCCCAGTCAATAAGATTGTAATTAAACCTAATACGTGTGATAAAGATGACCTTGAACTAGTAATGGCGAGATTTGTTTCATGGTAAAGAATCGGTTAAGAATTTCTCAAAGCAGTAAATAGGAGATGATCAGTTCGAGGAGGGGAAATGAAAAGGCGATTTTGATTCATGAATAAACTCTGATCCATCTTGACCCGTAGTATCAGTTGTTCATCCATACGTTATAATTGCACTTCGGGTGCGATAATAGAAAAGATATCACCCTCATAGATAGAGCTTGGTTGGACACATAATTAACATCGTGCTTGGCAAATTTTAACCAATATTTTGTAAGTGTAACGGGATCAAACACATCCGATTTCTTTTTAATTACGACTCACAGGCAACTCACCTTGATAAATCTCAAAATGAAGAATAACAATTGTTTTTCTTGTATAACTATAATCAGTTAATAAAATATCAAGACAAGTTATCAGAAAAGGAATAAATGGGGATACAGGAGATGAAAGATGAGGATAGTTTTGAAATGTATATCAAAATGTTAATAAAAATACATTTTCAATGGTTTAGAAACTCAATTATAGGAAAATATTGAGGACAGACAAAATCAAATAATGATAGACTGTCTTTCTTTTCATTGTCTGTTTTTGTTCATAACATGTATTGAGGAAATTGGAGGGAAAACTCCCTGTGTGGATCAATACAAAATGTCCATTATTCATTTATGCATTATCAACATTTTAAGTGATATTGTATTTCTGCATGACAATAATTATACATTTGGTAATCGGAGCCAGCACGCATATCAAAAGCATGTCAAGTTTGATTCCATTCGATACGCCATAAATTATGGCAATAGATCAATCACTAAAAAAACACAGTCATACAGAATTGGTTTGTTGGTTATAGAAGACGGAGTATGTCAATAATTATAATGGCCATTTTGATGACAAAGACCCTACTGGTTTTTTCTTATGTAAAAGCAAGACACAATAACTGACCGCATCATCCAAACAAAAAGACCCATTCATCGAAAGTCATGAGCTAGGCAATTTTTCATTTTGGGGAATATTGAAGCATTGTTATGTCGCTTATTAACGGTCTGTCATCGATCTCGTGGGTGTAATTGGCGCAAGCTAAGATGCGTGTTGAATTCTTTTATCGCAATTTTGGTCACAGTTTTGCTTCATTTGTTATTGGATGATTACTCCCTATGACGGAAATAAAGCCTTGCTCATGAAGTCATCCATCGTATTTCGCATGGTAATCATGATTGATGTGATGGATTTTATTGCCCGAAGATTATCTGAACTAAGTACTAAGTAGTTTTTGCACCTGTCGTGACAATGTTAAAGTTATTACGATTGTGCTTAGTCCATGAAAACACGATTTTATCAAATTGGAAATACTGTAAGTGCTCTAAAATGTGGGTTGAAGAAATCAATTAATAAATAAGAGGCTTAAACTTGTAACGACAGGCCATCATTCTGTACCAAAAAATGCGACTGTACATTATCATGAGGTATATTTCTGGTCTTATCGAGACGGTACTTTATTCGTGATAGTTAATTCATGTGATTCAAAACACTTCATTCTGTTGTTCAAACGGTGTTGAATTGCTCAGCGTGTTGAGACACACAGCGTGCCATAAGACAGTGGGGACAATCATTATCAAAAATAATGTCCATAATGTTCCAAATGCAAATTATTTCGACAGAAAATGCAGGTTTTATTTCAGAAAAAAACTACAAAGAAATGTATATCTGGACCCTTGCTTTTTAGTCTGAAAAAATGAGCTCTTTTTAAAGCGCTGTGCCATTCCACATTTGTCATCGTCACCATAGTTATATAAATTAATTAGTTTTATTCCAAATGGACCTGTTTGTAGAACATGGTTGGTTAACAATTTGTATTTTTTTGATCACATAAAGTGATCATATTTCTTCTTGTGGCGCTAAAACCATTGAAATTCAAGTTGATTATATTTGAAAATTTTCATTTCTCACGGCCCTAGTTTTCTTTTCTTTTTTTCCAGGGTGAGTAAACCTCGCCGCAAATCTACACTTCTCTTTGAAACATCCCTCCAGGCCAACCAACTCCTAAACTTACATTTTTCCTCTGGCCTATCGCTTTTCTTCTTTATCTACCATCTCACATCAACTGTACACGTGACCCAGTTATGCCAACGAGCCTAAAGGGGTTTTGACGAAACAAAAATAGGACTATTTTTGAATTGTCACAAAAGTTATTACTCCCTGTCAGGCGATCCACAGTCACACTAATGATACATGGTATCATGACGTACATACCAAAGATCTTAACCTAGTTTTTCCTCGTCATGTATGCACTGGCGGATGTCGGGGAGCGGTGCTTCCGATCAGTGCCCCCCTTTCAAAGCTAGTGTGACTTACTTTAGGTACACAAAAGTTGTGCCCCCTCCTCTTAAACTTTGGATCCGAATTCAATTTGATTTTCGCTTTTTGCTTCTCCAAGATCTTTCGTGTTAACGTGGTTAGTAACCACCTAAAATTATGATACCCCCTTTTTATAACAAACACCTGCTTCCGCCCCCGATGTATCTATGATATGAATGTTTCATTGGATAAAGATTCCTTTCATGTTTTGTTCCATTAGAATCTTGCGGCGCACCTCCTCCGGTAAGATCCTCATCCATCTCAGCACCTCTCTCCTCGCCCTCAACATCACCTTTGTTATTGACACAATCTCCATGGTAACAGACACCAGACTGGGATGCAAGATAACCGCCATCTTACTGCAATACTTCGTCTTAACCACTTTTCTTTGGATGGGCATGGAGGCAGTCAATATGTACCGTACCTTGGTTCAAGTTTTCCAGAAAAAAAGCGCCACACATTTTGTCTTAAAGGGAGCGGTGGTAGCTTGGGGTGAGACTAATTTGATATTGCTTCTGATTATGCATGTTTTTTAATGTTCGTTTTATTTCCTTCGTTCTTTTGTTTTGTTTTGGTTGTTTCTTGTGTCTTCTCTTTCTCAATAATTGTTGAGGCTTTGCTGTAATCATTCTGTCTGAGTTCATGATTGAGTCTCAGCTAACTGTATATTGAAAGCACAATTTTAGAAAATGTCAAAGATGTGCAACAGGTGAAATAACTAGTTGTGCTTTTAATTCAATTAAAAGGATTTTATTTCTCATGCAAAACATAATACAATTAATAATTATATTACAGAAAATATGCAATGAAACGACAAATATAATAGAAATAGAATGAGAAAAGTGGAACTAACTAGAAGCTGATCTTGTTGAAGTGTTAGTTCCTTAGATGCTATTTGTACTATTTATTTCTATACTTAGAAAATGCTTTAAAATAACAAAAGTGGAAAATAACAAATTTCTTACTTACGTTCCTAAAATTATTTAATCCATTATTTGCATTACTTGTCTTTCAAAGCAAAGTTTGAGATCTGGTAAAGGTTAAAAAATAAATCATGAGCTTTCTAATTTTTGTTAACAGTTTGGAAAAATATCGTCTGAAAAGTATTGCCCTTAAAATGTTTTCATATTCTGATCATGACGTGAAATAGTCGAAATGTTTAGACGCGTGTGTGTGGGGTGCGTGCGTGTTTCAGTGAGTGGATGTGTGCGTGCGTGCGTTTCTGTGTAGCGCCATATACTCGTTTCTGGGTGCAGTCCATGACTTGTGATTGAAGCTGACCCAATACCTTTGCATTTCGATCCTTTCAAAAACCTCACAGTATATACAAAATACTTCGAATTATGTACTACATGAACCGTTCCCAATTACTTCTAAAACTTTCTCTTACAACTTATTTCATGACCAGCTTTCAACTTATCTGTCAGGGAGAGCAACGTTGTTTCTTAACAATGATTTCCACGATATGATTATTGTGGAGTAGAGTATAGTGTCAAATTTCTTTTATGCGTCATTGTCTTTTACCAATGTAAACAAATCCATATAAATCTCAATTAAAAAAAAAAAAGAGTCAAGGCTTTCTTAATTTGCGAATCTGAAGATTCCGTTGCCATCCTTCGTATTAGGTGTATGGTGCATTGTCCTAAAAACGTGTAATATTAAAACTTCTTGTCAAATTAGAAATAAAGGAAAACAAACCTCTCTTTATATACATACAATCTGAGTATTCTGTAACCATAGTCCATATTTGGTGTAAGGTGCATTGTCTTAAAGCTCAATATTTCCTAACATTTCCGTTGACTAATTAATGTTCCTTTGCCATGGGCTTAAAAACAGGAACCACCCGGTTTCGTATCAAATTTTGAAATAGAAGAAGACAAAGCTTTTTCACACATACGTATGTCTGATGATACTGTTACAATGCTTCGTATTGGGTATACAGAACTTGATCATGGAATGTTACTCAGAGACTCATTTTCTTTTGCACTTACAGGACTGCCTGTTGTACCGATTGTCATCACCGCAACGCTGGATATTGATCTCTATAGGAAGGTACCTCTCAATGAGATGTGAGTAGCTCTCAATCTTTTTCTTCCAATTTGGCACCGACTTTGCTTCAAAACAGTTGATCATTTTCTCTCCCCCATCCACATTTTTTACTATAGAATGTCAAAGCCTCATTTGTGTCCTGTTTTCTAATGTTGAAGGAGAGCTTTTAGAATAATGATCTTTCGAGTAGTTCGAGAAGAACACATCCGAACGGGTACTTACTATGTATTGATCATTTTTTTTTCTGATGTTCGCGTTTCACATGTCATGTAACTAGGTGTGATTTGTTGTTTGTTAAAACATTTCAGGTGTTTGCTTTTAACATTCACTTTCCATCAAGGATCAAGGGGGTGGTGAATCAATTCCTTCATTAACAAAAACGAAAACAAGACAGAACAGAACATCCCGTGATAAAGATAGTGTGTCACACTTTCTCAAATATCGCGTGTCTTACCACGCGAAATCAACAGCTTATCAAAACTTTGTACTATAAATGAGTCGTTTACAGGCCTATCCAAATCGCATTGTAAATGTTCAGGGACTAAATTCTATGTACATTATATTAGATTCGCGATGAATTTGTAAATTATTTTCTTTGTTCCATTCTCAGATGTATGCTCTCCACGTCAAACTCTTTTGCTTACTACGGTGGCTACCTCGGTCCGTGCTGCGTACTTCTCGTGGCAAACTTTATAGTGTTTTCCATGATTCTCCGTACAGTGTGCGCATCTAAGAAGGATCTGCGTCAGCGCAACATTCGCGTCCGTCGCACACAGATCGGCTGCGCGTTTAGCGTGACTTTCCTCTTGGGGATCACCTGGGTTCTAGGTTTCTTCGCCATCCAGGGCACAACCCTAGTATTTACCTACCTGGTATGCATTATCAATCCGCTCCAGGGCTTCTTTATATTCCTGTTCCGGTGCGCCCTCTATCCTGAAGCCTTACGATCTTGGACCATCTTTTGCACGAAGCACACGACCAACGTGGAGAAGCAGCAGCGCAGTTCATCTCAGGCCATGGGTCGCGGGAACACCATCAGCTCAGGGGGCAAGCTGGCGAATGGCAAGAAGTATCGCAGAGACGCTGAGAAGCTGATCAGCGGCAGAAGTGGCTCGACGTCGAGTTGCAAGAGGAATTCGGAGTGCGCCATCACGAAGGTAACGGATATGACGTCGGTCCATTTCTTTGGCGGCTTGAAACATGAGAGCGTTGTTAATGTCAACTCGAACAATAGCAACCGACGTACTGACATACGATTCATCAACATCAAGGTCAATGATAGCCAAAATGAAATCAGAACCTGCTAGGTTTGTATTTCATCAACAAGCAATGGACTTGCTTTAAATCTTGATCAAATCGATCGAAAGTCCTCAAATGAAAGCCAAGTTACAATCGCCTTTTTCCTATATGCAGAGCTACGAATAATATAATATAAATTTCAAGTAAAGTTTCCATTGGTTCGAAACACAAGCAACTGTTGTAATACGGGGCCCTGAATGGCAACATAATATTATTGTTCATGTTTTCGTTATCGTTTCATAAAATCATAAGATCAATATGGAAGTCCAGTTTCATATGGGGAAACAGTCATTTTAGGGAAGGGAAGATACGTAGCCTTAAACAACAAAAGAGCTCTTAATATTATGTGGCAGATTCAAAGAAGACACTACCTTTGTCGTCATGTAATTGTGCGCTCTCAAAAAGTTCCAGAAATATGCTCCCATGGATGAAATTTGAATATGTTGAGCTTCTACTAGCGTTTTCATAAAGGTCAAATGGATATACCTATTGTGAAAATGCAGATACACTAGCGAGGTCCATAATTCAATGGACCACGTCAACCTTTTTGTTATAGACAGCAAAGTGATAATGGAGTAATTCGAAGGCTGTTGTACAGATAAACATATAATGTTTCAAGAATGCAGTCGTGCTTATTATAGCATAAGCTTTATGAAGAAAAGAAAAATCCGGATTAAACGTCATTATCAAGCGTGTAACGATATTCAAATTGTAATGAGGGCATTGCTGTATCCGTGTTCAATGAGAAACAATGTGTTGATTAAAATCCTTTTCGTCATGATTTAGAAAGCGTATACTCTGACATAACACTGCTAATTGAATGACCATTGTACACAGGACGGTATTTTGATTGCCTTATTACTTGGCTAATCAAGTCCATGAATAACATTTTAGCCCCAGATGCGAATAAAGCCCGTCGCACGCTATCTAATATGGCTTACTTCGAATCATCGGATCATCGCGTCCGGTCGGAGGTCGAGTTTCCCGACCTTTCGTGAAATGAAAGCGGAGAGGATACAAACCTTCGTAGATTTGCTGTAGGGTGTTCACATAGTGTCTGACCAGAGCATAGATTGGACCAGACCATTTGTAGACATTTCGAGAATAAAGGTCGAGTTACGAACCTGTGGCGATGACCCGATGATTCGAACTTCAATTATTTAATCCTTCTGTATGATCGTAAAATGTGCGGTGTGCTGATTGCAACTCAATGTTTGCTCTGCTCATTAATTGTATGTACCATCTCACTCTCACGTGAAGAGTCAGAGACTGCCTACGCCTTACTACGAGAGCCAAAATAATGACACATTGTGCGCAAGAGAATAAAATTAATGATCTCACTGAATGTAATTATATTTGCCTTACTTGATGAATAAGGTTTGTGCTGCAAGCAAAAATGGAAAAGTGACGTAATAACATTTTGTCTGTTTTTTATAAGTCGATATAAAGAAGAATTTGTATGCGTCGTTTATGTATATACAGTAATTATCGTAATGTAGATTTTGAACATTAACAATATTTTAAGAGATTACAAGAGTTGAAATAGCAGGGTTCCCATGGCCATGGAAAAACATAGAAAGTCATAGACAATAGATTCTTCTTGAAAACCATTGGAATTATGAGAGGAGGCGAAGGCCATCACAAACATGTAATATTATACTGCGTGGTATTAGTACGTCGCTTGAATGCCGCAACCTATACCAAAATGGTACTTATCTGTTCATGGCTGAAGGCAATACAAGGGTTATTATGGAAAGTCATTGAATTGGATCTCATATTTCTATGGGAACCTTGAATAGGTATGTTTGAGAATACAACAAAGGGACAGCATTTTTCATTACGTCCACTCATTTCTACCCTTTTCTGAGTATTTCACTATTACACGTCTTACTAGCGAATGGCATGTATGAATAGATCTACTAGTATTTAATTAAACGAAATATGAGATAAGGTCGTTCATTCATAGCTGGCTATTGTGAATATAGACCTATGTATATTTACTGTCAAGATATAAGTTGTATAGATATATTGTGTGTACATGTAAATATCACAATACATATCACTGTAATATGTCTTGAAGCCACCTAAGATATACATGCCTTGCCTCGGTGTACAGCTTTTTATATATTTTGATGCAATGCGACAACTATATTTTTACTTTGGCTATCAGTGTTGTAGGCGATGTACACTGTATATGTGTGTAATTGATTTATCGTTTGTTTGTGTTAAAATGCACCTGTTGTACTGTATGGAAATATACATAATTATCCTTAAAGGTGACAATCATGTTTGTTTCTTACCTCTTTTTTCAATGAGTGTGTCAATACGATTTATTCTTGAAAGATGTAGTAAATGTCTTCCTTGAAATTCATCTACCATCCCAAAGAGTTGTAGAAATTGATCAATTAAGTTCTGAGAAGATATAAAGTTTATCTATCAAGAATAAACCATATTGTCACAATTATTTTATCAAAAGGAAGAAAACAATTCCAACTTTAAGGGCAACAGTGTTTATGCAAAAAATCTCCATTACAAAACATTGTTAAATGGTATTGGTACTTCACTGTAGATTTAGTGAGCCTTCACCTTATTTTGTATATCACGGAGACAGAGGATATTTCTATGCTGTATTGAATGACACAAATTATATTCAAGCAAATTTTAATCTGTCATCGTTTTCTTGTTCGTAGTTTTTTTTTCTGGTTTGAATACATTGACAGGATGATTAGATGATGGGAAAGGTTAAGTTGATCGATTGATTGATTATTTTTAATTAATTGGTTGATTGATTTAATACTTATCGGCTTGATTGATTGGTATGCTGATTGATTCCTGTTCTTAGAGGAATTGATATATTGATTAGCTTATTGCCTATTCTTTCATTGGTAGACTGATCGATTGCGTGTTCTTTGATCGATATTTTGATAAATTGAATGATTGAATAATTGGCTGATTGATTGCTTGTTCTTTCAATACACTTTTTATCAATTGAGTTATTGATTTATTAATTGATTTCTTGTTCTTTTTATTCATATTTCGATAAATTGAGTCATTGATTGATTAATTGGCTAATCGATTGTTTGTTTTTCAATGTTATTTTGATAAATTGAGTGATTGATTGATGAATTGGCTGATTAAGATTGCTTGTTCTTTTATTGATGAATTGAGGGAGTGATTGTTTGTTCTTTCATCGACTTATTTATTTATCCATTGGCTAATTAATCAATACTTCTTTGTATATATATATATATTTATTGACTATTATCTGATTGCATATTTGATTGTTGAATTAACAGGCTGGTGTATTGACTAACTGACTGACCGATGGCTTTATTGTAAGATACTCTATTTGATTTTCTCATTAATTGGTTGACTAATCGATCGGATCAAATTCCGAACATTAGTTCCACACTATTCCTTCTAATGAATACAAAGACAACAATGACACAAATGGACTTAATTTCGAGCAATTTAATTGCTAAATAAATCATGGATTGCGTAAATCGTTTCGTTGAAAAAATCACAGAACTACAATGTCAAGGCAAGAAGACGCTTTTTACTACACACCCTGCATTCATAATAAACACACTGAAAATTGCCAAGAGCATTTCGACAAAACTTGGCCAAATTTGGTAAAAATGGCAACAACTCGATTCACAGGTAAATGTTACAAACGAAAATGTAATGTTAAAACAATTATCTTAAAGCTGTCCTACTGTCCTATTTGTAGCTACTTGCTCCCTCTATATAGAAAACTTCCACAATCAGTGCATGTTGGTCCCCCATGATCCTCTTTTTCTTATGTTAGTTGAGAGCTGAGTTGATGAGATAGCCACCTGTCAGTGACCTGGCTGGGTGGTCTAATCCCTTCTGGCCCAGTAGTATTGACGGTCTTTAAATTCCCGTATATACGGTCAATGCCGTTAAAAGAGCTCACAAAACAATTATGTAGTCTTACTCTGCTAATTTTTGAAAAATGTATTTTTCTACAGAAATTTTGTAATTTAAAGAGTAATATTGAATGATATTGCATCAGCTTGTTTTATATGCAAGTATACAAAGTATTGAAAAGAATACATGTATCCCATTTTTTCTTCCAAATTTAAACAAACATTCGTATGTTGATATATGACTAATCAAACAAAAAAATACTGACAATACATTATCATAGCACGTAATCGGTCGTTAACAGCTTTGTTACTTGGAATGACATTGCACTGCACGACACCAACGTCACACTTTTAAAGACACCGTCTTTTTTGCAAAACTTTATAGTCATACGTGGAAAATCAATTATCACCAAAAACCGTGATTTAGATCACCTTAAACTATCATGTAATCACGATTTTAGCTGACATTATCATCAACAAAATTACCTGCTTATATGGAAACGTCGTATGCACATCAACAGAATTGGTAAAACATTATAAAATGCCTTCTCACGAAATCACATATTTCGTAGAGCTATGTGAGATGACACTGGTTATCGCATAACCTTCAACACTCGAACACACAAAGAGAATTTTTTAATATGCTTTGAAAGTTTGCACAAACCGAACATACTAACACAAAATGCTTGCACAAAACCAAATTTGAAATGAAGAGAGAGATAAGACACATTTATTGAAAGACGAAACGCACATAAATACAAATATATAAAATCAGAATTAGTTCAGTCATTTACAACCAAAATTTAAAAAAACATCCGCATGGCTTTATGGAAAATCCACGAAATCACAGTTAACGAATTAAAAAAAAACAATTAGAGGTTTTATAATGAACAAACTCGTCAAAACTACTGTCGGCTTATGTGTATCAATTTGTCACCAGCAAAAGGAACGTAAGCCTGTAGTACGTTGCGTATGACAAAAAGTGGTGCATTTTTTAACAGCGATTAAAGGCTGGCGTTAAAAAGTTCATGAGCTGTTTGAAAACAGATTCAATATGAGACCAATAATTACAGTTTTTTTTTGTTTACAAGTTAAAAACATAAGTCAAACATTATCAATACTATACAAATCGGCTGTTATCGGCTTAATAAAAGTGTAGAGGTCTCAATCAAGCTGAAAACAGATATACTTTAAAATCTCATTTTCAAGATATAAAGTTATACATTATGTATCTCAGCTGCGTATTTGAAAGTGATGATATAAATATTTTTGTTCATCATAATAAAATAACATAATTTACAATTAGACCTCAGGCTCGTCAAATCAGTTGAATCGGTTGCCTCTGCCGAGAATTCCAATTAAACAACTACTCCTTCGATGTAATAAACTTTCAATATTCCAAGTGTCATCAAACCTTATTTTCTGGAATATAATTTTTCAGGATCATCACGTTTATGGTTTTTGGACTCTTGAGGCAGAGTTTGGTGGCTGAGGACGGATTTTGATACCTGACATCTTGCTAATGATATTCGGTAACCTGTGATGGGAAGGAAAAGAAAAATGAAGAAAACACGTCGAATTTGAAAAACAGTGGGGACAATGCAAGAAAAAGTCAACCAACTTGTTAAACACTAGAATTTATACAAAATACACATCAGGGCCCCGTCTTACAAAGAGTTGATATTGATCCGAATCAATATCAAGTCCCTAAATCAATCACAAGTCTGCAGTCTCCCATCTCTTATGTACATAGTTGTGATCGATATCAATCACATATAAGTTGCGATTGATTTCAACTCTTTGTATTACAGGGCCCTGGTAGGTGCGGGTCATCTAACTTGCATCAAATTAATCAATAGCTGCACTACTTTTAATATAACCCCTCCCCTAAAAGTGCTATTCTGCCCCCACCACTTGTAGAATCATGGACCCGACCCTATTATAGTCTATTGAAAATGTTATTTCTTATCGTGATAGTGAGGCACAAGATGTAGACGCCAGGAAATTTTCTGTTCCAAATCCTCTGACTACAGTAACATTGGACCTACTTTGTTCTGGTCCTGCTGAGTAACGCACTCCTCATGGCTGATGACGTCAGACCACGTGATGACATGCTCTGATGGAGTACGTGGTAGGTGCGATTCAGTGGCAAGCCTGTCATGGATTTAACAAAATTATGTACCGTTGATGAAAGAAAAGAGAAAGGTTGGCTTCAGAGTTTATAGTTGTTATATTCGTTACCTCGAAATTATCTTCGGAAGATAAGAAATGTTGACATTGGGAAGGAGTTGAATAATGTTTGGATCTTTATTGACTTCTAACATCGGCATCTATATCAACTATAGTTTTTTTAAAGTATCATAGCAAAGGATGACAATTTACTTGTACGGATAAAACAATCATTGAGAGTAATACTTTATGAAAATGTAGGAATTCAATCAAGCAAGAAGTCATTGTGAATGACGAGGCTGCCAAAGCCTTCGAGGCGGGGGTTGCAGGCTATTTTGAAATTAAACATATTGATAAAACTGTCACCTAATATCACCTCATTACTTGGACACCAAGATTTATTGCTTCTTTTTTAATGTCTCATCTCGAAAATGTCAATAACAAACTAAAATTGTTATTACAATAAAGCGTCATATATTTTGATCGCTCTATTCACTCCTTGCTCGATTTTGTGTGTGTGAAGATGATATTCGGGCAA
>BEXV01000160.1:0-15067 GCA_003118195.1 Hemicentrotus pulcherrimus | reverse complement strand
CTTCTTCTTCTTGGTTTCTATCTAGTTTCTCACCCATACTTTCGTCTTCGGCTTCCTTTTCTGTGTCGCCCCCTCGAACCTCGTCGGCCTCCTCTTTCATTCCCGTCACCATCCATTTCGTCATCGTCATCATCTTCTCCACGTCTTCCACGACGCCGCCGTTGTCCTTTCCGACGATGTCGTGAACCATCATCATCGTCTACCTCAGAATCACCGCTGGAAGTCCGACGTCCCCTCCGTCCGCGATGTCGCTTACCATCGCCTGATGATAATTTTGAAAACAAATATAATTATAACTAACAGTTGGCACAATATTAATCGATTCAAAGTGTGTCTATTTGGAAAGTCACTATTAATCTTGGATTGTTATTGTCTTCATGAAGATCTTTATCATTGTTATAATTAGGCCTGTCATCATGAAGTAATTATTTTTCCCTTATACTTCAATTTGCGCAGTGTGAGAAAGATTATGAATATGATGTATTATAATGAAATCTGACATTAAAATAACAAAAATAACGAAATTTAAAATATTCAATATCAGAGTCGGCCGAAGATTTACTTATTTACAGGAACAAAGTATAAACCTCTCCTACATATTGAGATCGAATAAGATAGATTTTAATCATACAGTTGTTTTTTAGGATCATAATTAAAAAAACCAAGAAAGCAACGTTGTATATTGATCATATTTGATATTCTCCATCATTTTTCATGAAATCTTCATTCCTCCTTAAAATCGTGTGAATTTCTTTTCGTACCATGTCTACGACGATGTCTTCTGCCATCTTCCATCCCATCGTCACTCATCTCATCAGACTCGTCGCTTTCACCATCGACCATCTCGCGATCCCGCCTCCGTCTTCTACGATGTCGCTCACCGTCTGAAGGAGGAAACAAAGTTATTCATACAAAACCTCCATCTCAAAAACTTAAAGAATACAGCCAAACGTTTCTTAGGTAATGTGTGTATTTTAACTGCTATTCACAACGAGCAATTCATTAAGCAGTAAAATAGTAACTTATTTATAACTGCTGTTAATGGTTTTTATATTCGGAGTCCTAATTTGTGACTATTTTGTGGAAGAGCATCATCTTTGGCAGCGACCATGTACATTATTAATTTAACGATAGAAATGTAAAATACACCTACAGTCATATTACTCAAAATATTTCGCCATAACAAGAAAGAACGGATTTTATCAATTTTTAGATTTGGATTAATGTAATTTACCGTCATCACGATCATGTCTCCTATGTTTCTTCTTTTTCTTCTTCTCTCTGTGATGTAGAGTTCCATTGTCACTGATGTACGATTCTGCGGATGACATATACTGACCATCGTCTTCCTCACCGTCGTCGTCGGAATGATGGCCACGACGATGACGTCGGGATTTTCCACCAGCCTCGCCATCGTATATGCTTGGACCGACTCCGCTCTCGGCAATGCTTTCATCGTCACTGGCTTCGCCGCGTCTCCTTCGCCTATTGGGAAGATATTCAAATTTATTATTGAACATAATATAGAAGGCCAGGATTTTTTTCCCTCTTCCCCTTATTTTTCATTCTGACTTATTTAGTTTCTTCTTCTTCTTCTTCTTCTTCTTCTTCTTCTTCTTCTTCTTCTTCTTCTTCTTCTTCCTTGTCTTCTCACTATTATTTGCATCTTATTCGTTATCCCTAATCTTTATTCTTTCTTCTCATTCAATATCTTTTTTCATTTCCTCCTTCTTTTTTAGATGTCTATGGTTATTAAACATAATTATCATTATTTTGTCATCATCTTCACCATCATCTTCTTCATCATCATCAACATAGCCATCATGATCATCTGTAGCAGCATCATCATGGCCAGCACCATCCCCCGTTCGTTTTCTTCCTTCCCTTAGCACGATATAAGTCTACCCCAAATACTATTTTATTAATGGATTAGATGTTTATTTTGAATGCCAATGCGAGCGTTTGTCATGTCTACAGAATGGAAACTAAACGCGCTCTTGAAAGTAGACATCAATCATGAGACGGTGTTTGATATTGGTTTCATGATTAACCAAACATAATGTTGACCTTTGAACTCTCGCACACCTTGCATGTTCTTCATGTTCAATATATTCGATACGGTCATGTTAGGAATATTCAGCAGTTTGGCAGTGTATCCATGGTTATGTTCGGTATGGATGCATTTCGTGTATTCTTTCTCGCCATCTTGTTTATACTACACATCGTTCTTCTTAAAACTCAACGTTTGGTTACAAGAGTTATTGATGGTTGCACAGAAGTGCATCCATTGTTTAACTCGTTGGAAATAACATCATTGAACGATGGGGATGAGAGGAAGCCTTTGTTGTGATAGATTAGGCTACAAAAGAGATTTACACCAAATTGTGATATTGTTGATATATTTGTTCAAATTTGGCTCTGGGTGATCATGTTTTACCCATGCCATGCTAACGGACAAATGGAAACCTGAAAATACATGAAATAAATTATTATTTTTAGATCTTAATCATTAAACGATTTCGGTTTTTCAACTAGTCGAAGAATGTAAAGGCAGTCCATACTTATTCAAAATCCTTTAAACGTCATATAATGTACTCACAATAAATCACTTTCATATGAGAATGTTAATATTTGTAAATGACTGTCTTTTTTCTCTCGAATGATTACTCTTTTATCATACACATAAACTCAAGCCTCATCAATCACAGTCAACGGCTGCAACCTACCTCGTATCGTCTTAAAATCATTTTGCTTACCCTTTGTGCTTTCGATGTCGCTTTGAATGATGACCCTTCTTACGACCATGACGACGACGACGACCTACGTCGTCCTCCCCATCATCATCAGATTCATCCTCACTCTCCTCTTCGTTCCCATCTCTGTGTTTCTTTTTCTTTTTCTTCTTTTTCGCTATAACAAAACATATTTGGAAAGGTGTTGATTCTCTCACCAAATTAAAAATAACACAAATAAGCTTATATAATTGTACAATGTTTAATACATGTATGTACATTATAGTGAAATAATTTCATGCATTTTGGTATTAATGTCATCAAAATTTAATGATGTTAGAAACAGTTCCAAACTCTAAACAGACCAAGGGGAATGTATGAGTAAACAGGGAAAACCGAGAGATAAATGAACATGTAACAAAGAAAGAAAACAGTGTAAAGGACAGAGATAGATAGACTGATAGATATAGATTTATGCAACAATGCAGACATGAGACAGAAACAAATAACCGGACAAAAAGGAGAAACAGGTGGGGATGAAAACGATGGCTATCATTACACTATCCTTTTTGGGGGGTTAACTTGTGTAGGGTTTTTTTTTGGGGGGGTCGGTGTTGTTGTTGTTATTTTGTTTTGTTTATTATTGCCTTTTTTACTTCTTGACTCACCTTTTACCATCTCTCCGTGCTTATCTTGTACGTATCCTTGTTTAGATGTAATGAACTCCTCGAGGGACTCGTCATCGTTTAGTCCTAACATCTTCTTAGCTGCTGACTTGTTCTCTTTCATTTCATGGTAGTCGTCCTCGTTCACGAACTGGTATCGGGTGATGACGTTTCCGCTTTTGGTTCGAAGATAAAGCTTAATTCGACGCTTCACTGTGTCTGATTTTGAAAGGATATTCAAGAAATTTTAGTCTTTGCTGACCCAGTCACTAAGATTTTTTATCGTTTGGTCGCTGGTATATATAATTAACAATAATTATACTTTATAACGTAGGCTATTATACATCATGATTTTTGTGTAATTCCCCCATCTTCCTTTTTTTGATTGAAACTGGTCTTCTGATATTATATTTGTCTTCATTCTTGTTTTCTCCCAATACTTTACTGATACTATAAGAATGCACGAACACTTCCACGATCGTCGTTACACTTTTTTCTTCCATGTAATTTCTCTCTCTCTCTCTCTCTCTCTCTCTCTCCCACTGTGACAGCTACATGCAACATTATACGGCGCAAAGTAATTCGACATTTAAGGAACCCTTTATGATATTATACTTACTTCGACTTTCCTCTAGTTTTCTCGCCTCTTCTTTTATCTTTTCATTTTTTAATAAGTCTTCCCGAGCTACGGCAAAATGCTCCTGTAAGAAGACATATTACGTATTATGTTTTTTGTTTGTATATAAGCTTATACAATCTTACTTTCACGGGGAACACTTTGACTAGGTTAAAACCGAAATATTTTTCAAGGGAATTCAAAATACTAAGCTTGAAATTATGAAATATATATAAGTAATCACGTAAAGGATCCGTTTTGACAACGGATAAATAAATTACCTTGTCGATTTATCAATACGGCAGAAGCTTTGGTGTTCAGCTAAATGGCCTTTTCTTCGTGAACAAATACAGAATTTACACAGAGCTTGTTTACTTTGATTCGCTTTTTTCGACCCAGGTATCACCGACACAGTGAAGTGTATTTATGAGCCAATGGTTAGAAAGAAATAAAAGTATGATTTCTTTGATTTAGGTGATGATAATTATACTCGTTTTCTAGGCTTCTGTGTGTTTTGGGAGTCTTTTCTCCTTAAGCGGTGCATAAAATAAATGACGGTAGAAATAATTGAGATCCCTGACCACCATCTTGATTATCTTAGGTCTCAATTTTTTTCTTTTGTTATTCCTGTCATATTAACAATTTATTTCGATTTAACAAAAGTAAATATAGACAAATGATGAACAGACCCCGTTCCAGTAACTCACAATTATTGTTACCACTGCTACAAGTGTAAAATGACGTTTAAAAATTAAGACATGTCTGATATTGACATTTCATTCTGTCTAGTTTCGTTACCTTCTCAATAACATCCATGATTTGACTGATGTATGCAAAGCTATGACGATATCCTCCTCCGATTCTCAGATACTTGTGCTGTTTCAACAACAGGAAAAACAAATAAAACATCAATTTTAAACTGGTAGAAACCATCATTATACCAAGATTGATTCATAAGTCGCCATTACATTTTATTTATGATGTAATCACTTCAAGTTTAGTCATTTGATCAAGAACACATTGTTGCACTTCAATTATAATTAAACATTATGAAATAATATATCACGGCGAATCAAATGATAATATACAGGTTAGGTTGGTATTGAAGTCGATGTAAGATTTTAATTAACACAGAACGCCTGTGTCACTACATCTGAAATATACCCAATGACTAATCTACTCTGGCAAATATAATTATAAAGGATCTCAAAAATGCAAATGGCTTGAAATAATACTCCTGTAACAAAAGACATACCTTTTCACAGCTTGCGTGGTCAGTTTTGAGTTGTCATTTATAGCATTCTTGTGGGCCTAAGGGCTGTAAAATAAATAATCAGAAACAAATTGTGATCAATAAAAGTAACGTTTGTTTTTGCAACGCGCCAAAAATATTGGCTCGTCAAATTGTATTATTTTATATTGAGCAAATCACTTTTTGATGACTGCAATATAGGGTGTATTTTTGCTCTCTAAATGAAAGACAAGTGAGAGAGTACGATAAACTTCTAATACAGATTATACTGCTGACTTCTTTTTCCTTTTTGCATTGTTTTAATCAAAATAAAACTTTCATCTTATCAGTTTCATCAATATTATTTATCAATGCTTTGATTTGTAGAGGTGTAAATCGGTTATAATCAATATCTGTTGGCATAATGTGAAGCCACATATTGTGTGTGTGTGTGTGTGGCTTAAACACTTTTCAGCAGTACGATTGTCACAGAAATAGGCAATAGATGTACCAGTGAGAGGGAAAATACCCATTATGCCCACCCTCATTGTCTGTGTTCTATTGTATGTGGTACATTATAACGGTTTTCTCAGATCTGTATTATTGATTAGTCGATCAGATTAAGAGATAATGCAAGTACATTTCCAAAATTATTGTTTGTAAATCTTCAGGTAAAAGAACTGGTTATGCTTTCATTATCAGGAATTGGGTAATATTTATAGATAACAATGAGTACTTAGCTTTTCCCCAGACTTTTTACACGGTTATCTAAAGGTTAACGGATTCTATAGTGTGGGGGAACTATCATAACAAGTGGAACGGAGCAACAGTTCAATAATATTTAAAAGGAAGAAAATTTATCTTCCTAGATATTCTGGCGAAAGGTGACTGGCATAAACTCGACTTAATTTAAAAATAATGATACCAAGCTCTGCTTTTTCTTTCTTGTGGCACACTCTTTACCTTGCGTGGAAACTTAGGTCTTCCTCTTGGTGGTCTTCTCTCTATGGGTGGGGTAGATACGAATGTCATGTACCGGGTTTGCTGCTCCCCTCGAGAGCTCTGAAACAAAAAAAAAATTTAAAGAGATGAAAATTGATAGTTTAATAACATCTGCTTTAGAATAATATTTTATTGCTCCTCGTCAGTCTTTATACACGCAAGAGCGAAAATACGGAATTGTCAGAAAAGGGAGGGATAACAAAAAATCACAAAAGCCCATGATCCCTATGTTAGTATTTAAACAGTTGTGTATCGTAACCTGACACAACAAAAGGGGTCGGTCAATTTTGTCACATACTCGAGATGATTGTTGTTGTTGTTGTTGTTGTTGCTGTTGTTGTTGTTGTTGCAATGGTGAATAAAGGAAAACTTTAACGAAGAATAAGGAGATGGGCATGACAAATTTAAGAGGGAACTAGGATGAGTTATAGTAATACATAAGAATAGTAATGGGAAGAACAATCGCAGGAAAGAGATGAAGAAACAATACTCCCAAAATGACGGCATGGTGTGAAGAAAAAGGCAGGTGTTTTCGTTCAAGATACGAGAATATATTGAGGCTATACCGTTAAATCGTTAATTAAGTTTTGTTTCCTTTTTTTTCTTCGTTTTTCATTCATAAAAACACGACAGTCAGTATACACAGCCTTTCTAAATCAATACAATCTTGTCCAACCTGCACTTCAGACATCAAAGAATAATATTGTTTGTGATCTAATCCTCCATCATTAGGGACTTTTAGATTTGCCGAACGACAACGTGGATTGCTACGATCGACGTCCTTTTAATGCACTGCCTTGAATGGACGTCATACGTATCAGTCCACGCAAATCTAAAAGTCTCTATTACCTACTTCGCGTCCTTAAGAATTCTTGTTTGTACTTGAGGACCTCTTAAACTGAACAAAGCCGTTGATGGGAATTCGATTAAATTTTACTATAACGGGTCTCGACTCAGCCCTAGACCGCTAAGTAATAAAATGGTTTTGAAATTAAGTATGGTAACTCAAAAATTAGTTTCATTTATTTCCTATCNTGTGTGTGTGTGTGTGTGGCTTAAACACTTTTCAGCAGTACGATTGTCACAGAAATAGGCAATAGATGTACCAGTGAGAGGGAAAATACCCATTATGCCCACCCTCATTGTCTGTGTTCTATTGTATGTGGTACATTATAACGGTTTTCTCAGATCTGTATTATTGATTAGTCGATCAGATTAAGAGATAATGCAAGTACATTTCCAAAATTATTGTTTGTAAATCTTCAGGTAAAAGAACTGGTTATGCTTTCATTATCAGGAATTGGGTAATATTTATAGATAACAATGAGTACTTAGCTTTTCCCCAGACTTTTTACACGGTTATCTAAAGGTTAACGGATTCTATAGTGTGGGGGAACTATCATAACAAGTGGAACGGAGCAACAGTTCAATAATATTTAAAAGGAAGAAAATTTATCTTCCTAGATATTCTGGCGAAAGGTGACTGGCATAAACTCGACTTAATTTAAAAATAATGATACCAAGCTCTGCTTTTTCTTTCTTGTGGCACACTCTTTACCTTGCGTGGAAACTTAGGTCTTCCTCTTGGTGGTCTTCTCTCTATGGGTGGGGTAGATACGAATGTCATGTACCGGGTTTGCTGCTCCCCTCGAGAGCTCTGAAACAAAAAAAAAATTTAAAGAGATGAAAATTGATAGTTTAATAACATCTGCTTTAGAATAATATTTTATTGCTCCTCGTCAGTCTTTATACACGCAAGAGCGAAAATACGGAATTGTCAGAAAAGGGAGGGATAACAAAAAATCACAAAAGCCCATGATCCCTATGTTAGTATTTAAACAGTTGTGTATCGTAACCTGACACAACAAAAGGGGTCGGTCAATTTTGTCACATACTCGAGATGATTGTTGTTGTTGTTGTTGTTGTTGCTGTTGTTGTTGTTGTTGCAATGGTGAATAAAGGAAAACTTTAACGAAGAATAAGGAGATGGGCATGACAAATTTAAGAGGGAACTAGGATGAGTTATAGTAATACATAAGAATAGTAATGGGAAGAACAATCGCAGGAAAGAGATGAAGAAACAATACTCCCAAAATGACGGCATGGTGTGAAGAAAAAGGCAGGTGTTTTCGTTGAAGAGAATATATTGAGGCTACCGTTAAATCGTTAATTAAGTTTTGTTCCCCTTTTTTTCTCTTCATTTTTCATTCATAAAAACACGACAGTCAGTATAAAGAGCCTTTCTAAATCAATACAATCTTGTCCAACCTGCACTTCAGACATCAAAGAATAATATTGTTTGTGATCTAGTCCTCCATCATTACCCCTTCGCGTCGTTAAGAATTCTTGTTTGTACTTGAGGACCTCTTAACTGAACAAAGCCGTTGATGTGAATTCGATTAGATTTTACGATAACGGGTCTCGACTCAGCCCTAGACCGCTAACTAATTACATGTTACTGAAATTAAGTATGGTAACTCAAAAATTAGTTTCATTTATTTCCTATCTTGTTAGTGAATTTGTTCCTTTGATGCGAATCAAATTAATGGAACCCCCACCTGTATGTGCTGACATGATTCTAAAAGTTCTGACCTCATCTTAATACCCCAACCTTACCCCATATTCGATTTGTATGGGGGGGATCCAACCCCTTGTTAATTCAAATCAATAGTAAAATGAAGTTTGATGTACTCTTGCCACACAGTCGTTGTGCGGGAGGAGCCCGAAAACAAAAATCGAAAAAAGATGCAATTGATGAGGAATAATGAAAGGGATTATCTGACATAGAAACCAGGCTTAGTACGAGGATCAAGTATTGACTGCCATTTTTATGTATCGACTCGACTGTAAAAGGGTGGGAGCTGAGCTACAACATTGAATTTCTAATAGTGTTTACCTGCATGAGAACTTACCTGATAAAATCGAAATTTATGGTGCCATAATTTGAAAGGCCGTTTAGTTAATGTTCAGGTATTACATTTTTTGTAATGTTTATGTATATCTACAACTTCCTTTATCATTGTTATCCATCACATTTAGCTAACTTCATTTAAGGTTTTATGAATTATCCTTTTAGCATGAGTGTTTTAATAAAAGTAAAATATTTAATGACTTACAAGTAATTGAGGAAATGGGATCAAGAATATGAAATAGATAAAGAAAAAAAAACACTGTCTTGCAGTGTCTGCAATGATATCCATAATGATTTTCATACCACCGATATGATCTTAATGTTGTAGTCCTCAAAAAACATTTAGAAACAATTCTACACACACGGTAAAAATACTGATTCAGTAATAATCAAAAAACGATACAAATCTTATAAGAGGCTCATAACTGAAACTTTGAATTCAAGAGAGAGAAAAGGCTAACTAATTCCGAAGTATGGGGACTTTTATTTTGAAGCGCAATAAGTAATTACCGATCGATTTTTATACCAGACTTCATGGTCCGTTATCCTTTTTTGTCGATAGAGGGAGGAGATCGATTAATCCTATAGCACAAGGTCACTTAACCCATCCTACCCAACACATTCGGTGCAACACTTTTGTTCATGTTAATGTCCACAAGGTCACGTGATCATAGTGATCCATCCTACCCAACACATTTGGTCGAACACTTTTGTTCATGTTAATGTTCCCAAGGTCTCACCACTCCCATAGCCAGGCCGCACGGTGAGTGACACAAAATAATGTTAAGCACACAATAATAACAACATTGAACCGCACCCCCCCCCCTCCGTATGGATGAAAATAATACTGGGTATCAGTCTATCAGAATACTTTTGAATACTGAAAACAATTTAGTGATTCATGCCATGAAGTATACATTTTATTATGAATGAGTTTTAATTCCTGATATCAATTCTTATGAACCCAGTGTTAACACACTTGTAACAGGGTATTCATCTAATTATATTAGCATTTCCTTTATTTCCCAAGAATAATTTTACGTATACGGTATTGATGCAATCACAATACTACCTCCCATTTTTCTTACACATTGTCTGGCAAGTTCTCCCACGGTATTCCAGATCAGCTTCGGAATCATTTTTCATTTGCATTTTAAACAAAACAATCAATATTACCAATTATTGTGACCAAAAAAAATCAATTAAGGAAAACAATGTACATTAATATAACTCTTTTTCTTTTATAGTTTTTGTTTGTGTACAATAGGCATTTAAAGATTTCAATTAATATTAATTGGAGATAACTTATATATAATACCGACGGTACGTGCATTTTTATAACAAGATAAATATTATGTCTAATTTAAAAAGAAAGCAAAGATTACACATGATACAAAGCCAGGCAAAAGATACCACACGAGGAAAGGGAAGAGACAAAGAGAAACCTATGACCAACAGAAAAGAAGAGAAAATGCAACAAATAGCAATCCATTTTTGTATTGATAAAAATGAAAAAAAAAAAAAGATCAAAACAGACCCTTTTAATTTATTATAACTGATTTTTTTTATATTCTCGCTAACAACTAGTTTAGAAGGAGGCGTCCTACACGAGTATTTATTACGGGTACAGTAGTCATAATCATCAATCCCTAATTTTAACATTTTAGATAACAACATCCAAGTTATAAATTGGCAAAAAGTATCGAAGTGAACATGTTATTCTGTGTATTGAGTGATGAAAACGATTATCCCGTTTCGATTATACATTAGGGGGTCTAACAATTTGTACCGTTTTTTGTATTCTTGGCACAAATTCATATCATCTGTATCTTTATTAATTCAATACTTTTTGTTATATTTTTTTCATTCCACTACAGATTTGGCATTTTGTACTAACTCTATATGATTGAAAGAATTAACTCCATCGAAAAGCATATAAAAAACGAAAAAATGCAATGAGTATTGTGTGAAGTGCAAAATAATCAGTCATTCCAAAGCTCTTTCAAGAAATGGTCAGTAGGATTAATTGGACTACAGCCCACACCTACAAACAAGACAACATTCGATCCTCTATCTTTGGCTAAAACTCTTTTCTTTTCTTTTTTTACGCTTGTTTCTTATTCTTTCTTTTTATTACAATTTTTGCTCATAAAGCACGTTTTTCGCAATATCATTTATTCATCTATAGAGTAATTGTAACAAAACCCCTTTTCAGACAAAGATCTATAAAATACAAGCTGTGCTTTTTAGTAAAATCTCCAACTATATTTCTTTTACTGTGTCTAGATGAATTAGATTGTTTTATAAGGTAAATTACAACCAATGTTGGTATTTAAGATCGGATGTATTACTTTCTATGATGGATCTCTTCTATTTTCACCATGAGTATTTTGCGTATATAATCTTGTAAATCAATGTTCATGTACTTGAAAAGAAAAGAAGATATAATGTGAAAAAAAAACAACTTTGAATTACAAATGAGACTTATTGAGATATCTTACCATAACAGAAGGGTGTATAGCAGGTAGTCTCTCGATATCATTCACAGTAGTCCGACATGATCCTATCATATCAGCAAGGGTTAAACGGCTCGGTATACCTCGGGTCAACAAATCTACAACGAGTGATGAAGGAAACAAAAATATGTGTATATACTCAAAGTAGTCGAACTACATTACAAAACAGAAATTAAAAATCTGATTTTGGGGAAGATTGTTTAGAAGAAAAGTACAAATATATAGCAAATGATGTATATTCCTAAATCTCGGAAACAAGACATGAACGAAATCTTTTTCCGTGCATAAATCTACCGGTGCTATGTCGGACGATCTATTTCAGATTAGAAAATGTGTATTTAAGAAAAAAGAGCAAAATTTTGATATCAACAAAGTTTGTTAAAGGATTCATATGCAACACAACAGATTGTGAGATATATGAAAAATAGAAATACAACGACCTTGAGGAATGATGCCGAGCGATATTTCGGCATAAAATTTGCCACACCAATCATTATGGAGGAGATATATTTCTGTTGCCAAAAAGAGATGTTCAATTATTAATCAACCCTGTAGATGGTGTCCATAATGTTTATTTCCCCTGTTTCATCTACAATGGGAACATATTCCAAAGAAACATTATGAACATTTCGTTAGAACAAGCTAAAAACAAGCTATTACTCGGAAGCTTGATGAATTATCAGAAAGATGGTAAGATATCTTTTTCAAACTTTTATTAGCGATAATATAATAACTGTGGATTGTGGTCTACATGTACTTTAATGTATATTATTGGGGGATTTTTCAAATGATCATAAGCATTCGGAATGAAGTTTCTTTCAGTTCATGCCATCTTACCAATGATTTCAGGCAATTCTGGAGCGGAGAATAAGTCGTGTCCGATGATTGAGAAAGCATCTCCATGGTCACCCGCTCCAAATATCGACGGCTGATACCTGCTTAACATCACCGACCCACCCCCGGAGCTAGGGCGGAGGTTCAAGGGTGGTAGGCCCGAATGATCCCCCATCCTGATCTAATCCCTCGCACCGTAGATGCAACAGTTTTCAGAATTCATGATGTAATTATAAGTTAGCAGCATGTTGCTTATAGTTTTTAGTTATACTACAAGACTAGAATATCAATATTCATTTGAATCGTCTGACAGAAATCGTAGATGTGTGCTCCAAGAAAGAAGGATCCATAAAGTTGAGATAAGAATCAATATATTTGCTAGTATATCACATCATGATAATCATGGTCCACGAAAATCTTGAATCAAATAAAAAATATGTAAACGGTGGCTCTCTTTTTAAAGTGTCTTATCACAAAGTGTTCTTATAGCACGTCACAATGTCATTGATAGAAAATCGTTGATGCAGGGTACAGAAGCTGATGCGAGGTGTATTATTGTACAATGCCAATATTTTGAATATTTCCGGGGAAGGAAAACGTGAACATACTCGATGTTTAGGAAAATCCATCCATGGCCTTGATTTTTGTCGTCCAAATTCAACATTATATGAAGAAATTCGTTCGTCCAACCATTTGCGCCTTATACCTTAGATGTAATATAATAATATTTGGCTAGATGACATTGCGTGTGGTATATACTCGAGAAGCCGTTTCCCTCCAATGTTGTCCTTCCAGATTTGATTACCAGTTTGGTGCGGTATTATTGTGGGTAGCACACACGACACGTTTCTGAGACTACTCACAATAGCAACGGGGGTTAATGGAGTCACAAATTGTATAAAGACTGGCGTACCGACCTAGTCAATGAAAGTCGATACCAACCACCATGGGATGGAGAGGGGGGTAAACTGTACACCCCAGACAAAAATCGATAATATTACCCTTGCTTTTAAAAAACTATACGGCGTTGCGTCAACTCCTCTCCCGTATTTCGTTCTTTCTGTTGTCGTCATAGTAATCTCCAACCCCTATTCTCCTTCCAGCCTTCACCCTCTCACCCCCTTATTTTGCCCATCTCATTATTTTTTCAGACTAGATTCGACTTCCCTTCTCATATATTGTTCCAGAGTGACTTGAGAGAACAGGTGTAGACGGAATACAGTCTTGCTTTTTTTAATAAATAATGATCGAATAATGAATAACGATGAATCGAGACTCTAGTCTACATCAAGTTCCATTTCTTCTCACTAACTTGTGCGATCATATATTTCTTGAATTGATTTAACTGTCATTATGTTCAAAACATACTAAGATAATTCTTACTATTACTACAATTGATCATGATTTGGTTACACACAACATGACTCTGAAACTAAAATGTTTAAACATAGATTATGACTTGACTACGTCAAGGTATGAAGAGAAAACGAGAATAAAGAATTGATGATTGAAAAGATTAAATGAAAGACAGGGAGATAGTCAGTGCTTATGTCCGAATATGTACGAATGGAAGTATCTTCAGATTTTTAGCGGGACTAGTACAACTTACCTTTATCATCCAATCTAGCTAACCTTCGAAATTAAAAGATAAGTATTATCACTTTAAACGAACTTAATAGACACCATAGACATTCATCGGTACTCCTTGTACTGGTATTTGTTACAGTGTCTTTTTCTATTGACATAATTTTATTAGGGGATCACTAGGGAACTTCGGACAGCAATTCAAAGTGAGAAACTATTCACAATGAATCACTTACTACAATAGATGTTTTCATATTATTATGAATGATTTTTCCGTACCGGTTCAACGTGCGCAAATTCAAAACATCGAACAAACAATAACGTGTTTACATCTTTCATGTTTTTTTTTTGTAAGGGCAGAAAATGACTGCGATCCGGGAAGGGCAAAGATCACCCCCATACAACGATCGAGGAAACGTAATTCACTAGTAGTCTGTCTGTCAGACGTGTATAATGGTGGATTAATAGACCATATTTATATGGTAACAAAATGTAATGCATATATTATATCTTTGTGTAGCGCTCAATACAAGCATTTCCTTCACCTGTAATGAATAACTATCAATAGTGAGAATATGTTGTTAGGTCGGGCAAGTCATAATGTTTGTCCTACACATGGAAACAACCATTTAAGTAGTGTTTGCAGTTCGCATTCCGACTATAAATATAATGACAATTATTCGTAGCAGATTAAAGAAATAATTCGTATTGAGGCACTTCTAAGAGACGTATGAATGAGATTCGATTACATTACGAAATTTTTTTATGCCATTTCAATTTAATTCAAAGTATTTCTTTCATTTCTTTTTTTCATACCAGAGAAATATTGAAATAACAAATATGTACATATATAAAATGACATAGTATATCAACAACGGTTTTCACAAAAGGAAGACGGGGTAAATCTTAAAAGCATAATTTATAAGTTGATGTCGGAAATGCCTTTGGGGATGGGTGATCGGAGGGCTTGAACCCC
>BEXV01000159.1:357389-370436 GCA_003118195.1 Hemicentrotus pulcherrimus | reverse complement strand
GGGGGGGGGGGAAGATTCGGAGGTGTGTAAGAACTTTAAGAGTTATCATCAATTTATGAAATGAGACAATCGTTTGCAAATGTTCAGCTACAATTGATGTGCTACACACTGTAATTGGGATGAAGGGCTACTGTATGTTTGTGCATAACCATAATAATAATAGGCATTTGTATAGCGCCGTCTATCTAGACAATGCTATTCCGAGGCGCACAAGAAAAATAGAAAGAATGAGAAAGTTTGGATGGGTGTAATAGTGCCAAGTACAGGTATTGTTAAAAAAGATAAGATTTCAGCTTGGAGTTAAACGTCTCTAAGGAAGTTATAATTCTCAGTTAAATAAACAAGTCACCAAAAATGAAATGACAGGTGTCACAAATACTATGCAAAGCCTATGTGAAATTAAACAAATCTGTCTTACCTCCCTCATTTTTATGCATTTCTAACCTTCTTAACAAACAGAATTTCAATTCAATCTTTTTGCAAACTGGATTTCAATGTAACTGTATTCAATATGTTTACAGGATACATATAAGAATTGTGGAGGCATTCTGAAGGAGGAAGAGCAGGTTCTGGAGATCACACCTGGTACCTTGGTTACAGTGACTACCAGCAAGGGCACCTACCGCACCCGTCATCTGATACTCACTCCAGGAGCATGGGCTCAGAAGGTCCTCCGGCCCCTGGGTTTAGATGTACCATTGACGGTATGTTTGGTGGTTGATATATCGAGGCCATGCATGCATTGCCTTCGGTAATTTGTGTAATATTCTCTCTCTCTCTATCGATATGTCTGTGTCCATCTGCCAATGTCTCTCTCTCCCTCCCTCTCTCTCTCACTCTCCATCACCCACACACACACACCCCTCGATCTCTTTCCACTAGTCTTTCTCTAGCTCTCTCTTTCTCCTTTTCTCTCTCTTACTCTCAAGTCTATCGATCGCTCTCTCTGTCTCTCTCAGTCTCTCTCAGTCTCTCTCTCGATCTCTAGATCAAGGCTTTGTCTCTCTATCTATTTCTCTCACTCACACACTTCTTTCACTCCTTCTACTCGATCCTTTTCTTTGCCCACTCTCCCTTAATTGCTCTGCCATGTAGGCCTACATTATTATATACTATTAACAGGTATATCGATCTGCATTAACGAATGTTTCAGTCTTCAGATCACAGCCTAACATGTCAGATTTCACTCCAGACTCTTGAAGTATGATCCTTCACCTTGCCATTTAGAGATCAGAAGATCTTGTGAATTTTTGGCTGTTAAAGGGAGTCACTCATCAGTTTCCATGTGCAAAAGGCCATAATTTGTTGAAACCAGACTTGGGTGGATACAAATCAAATCATTAACGTGTGTACAGGTACTAGGTCTGCACGCAGTAACCCGTAGGCCAATCAAAAAATACCCCCTCGTCTCTCGGAGAGAGTCTTCGGGTGACTGGGTGAGGGAAAAGTGAGGTAATTAATTTACCATGTGGGGAATTGGTGGAAACCGCAGTAGATTACATAAGGCCTGCTGGTCATAAAACTGAAAAATAATCTTGGTGATTGACAGCACCTCTTATTGGGTAAACACCCGAACAGTGTGTAATTCCCCATGAGAGCTAACTACTGAATGCACATCCACTTTTTCATGACATACTTGTCAGTATGCAGATAAATATGTTTTGCATTATAGCCACGTTTCCTACATAGCTTGATTATTAAATGTATACCATTTGGTCTTCTTGTGAATTATCAATAAAATGTAAGATTTATGTAATTTTGTCGTCTACTTATCTTTAGATCATGCAGATAATAATCTTGCATATCGTCGCCCGGCTGGCTGAAGGGCGTTAGCGCGCAAGCGACTCAAAAGCTACTTTTCAAATTATTTGCATTAAAAGATTTGTTTTATATTTAAACTGCTTTCCGTCCCAAAAATTGGTTCAAAACTAAAAAGACTATTAGAAATGTTGTAACAGAACAACAACAAAATCTGGAAATAAGTCGGTTTAAAAAAAGTTTGAGGCGATTTAGTGCGAATGCACTTCTGCTTAACGCTTTATTTTTTACCTGATATTCGAGCTAACGCCCTTCTGCCACCCAGGCGAAGATATATTTCTTGAAGTAGATTATAGGAGACTCAAGATTCAACAAAACCTTTTTCTTTCCTGTAATTTTCACTTTATTCACACACACACACCGAAAAGGTTATTATATTGGAAGTAATTTGAGTATGCATTGGAAATACAATAACTCATACCTGATTCTTTTTTTTCTGTAGGTGGCCCGTATTAATGTGCCTTATTGGCAGGAGAAGGCTGTAGGAGCCATGAGCAAATTTCCTAATGTCATCTTTGAGACGGAAAATAAACGCCATGTATATGGATTGCAGGAATTAGAATATCCTGGCTTAACAAAGGTGACATAGTTTTTTTTTTTTTTTTTTAATTTGCTAAATCAGTTTTAATTTTTGTATAATCTGCATTCTTCTGTTTTCTTTTTACCACTAGCCACACATGTCAGGGAAATGTTATGATTATTCCATTGCCTATACAGTGAGAAAATCAAATTTGAATTACAATAAAATCCAGTCGATATTTTGCTTTGGTTTGTATTATTTCACCCCTTATGAGATGGAATGAATTAATGGAAGGAGAACACATGCACAGAATGTTTAATAGCTGAGTGTAATTCTAAAAAAAATTCTTTCGCATAATATTTAACATTCACTTTTCATTCTTGACTACCCACTTATAATCGAAATCTAACAAGAACCTTTTTTTTGTAGTTTCATTTCAGAGAGTAGATGCAATAACACTGCTGGCCTGTTTGGGTATTAGACATTGGTAAAAAAAAGTATTTTCTGTTAATAAAAGGAAAGTTCACCCTGATATTAATTTGGTTTTAATTGGAGCAGACAAATGAGAGAAATAGGTCTGTGAATGTTTGAGCAAAAAAAGAAACGATTAAAGATGACAAAATTGTGAATTTTTGAAGGTGCAATCAATTGAACACAAATTGGCAACTCTGTGAAGTAACTAGCCAGCTCCCCTCCCTTTTGCCCTGTACTAAAAAAACAACCTTCAAATATCTATATTTTCAGTTGAGAATATTTTCAATCATACATTTACCCTAAATATAATTATTGTAAATATGTTTTTTTTGATAACCCCTAAATGAATCAAATTCACTCCGTCAGAAATAACTAAAAAATGAAAGCTTATGGAATTTTCTGCACAGAGCACATTGGAGAGGAGTTCGCATGATACGTCTACCGCACAGTGTTGCCAATTTGTGTTTCACTGATGACAACTTCAAAAATTCATAACTTTCCCATTTCTAATCGGATTTTGCTCAAACTTTCACCATTTTTTTTTCTTCCTGCTTTTATTTAAACCAACTTAATATCAGGGTGGACTTCCTCTTTAACTTATTTCCGCAGATTCCATTTCATGGTGGCGCTGATAACGTAGATCCAGACTACAGAGATACCGTACACAATGAAGCCGTTGGACACAAAAGTGATATTGAATTCATGAAGAAATTCATCGCTAGGTACTTTCCCCTGTTGCTGAGTGAGCCGACTATCATGGAAACCTGCATGTACACGGTACAGTCATTAAATTAATCTTGAGCTATGGTAAATGAATCATGTTTGGAGAAGAAACTAGCTTTATTTAAAGACCCTGTCAGAAGTTAAAAACTGAAATGGATGAATTGTATGTCAACAGAAAGCTTATAAGCCATGGATTACAATAATATCAATTATGTGCTATTCTATTGTTTGTCAGAGGAGTATGGTAACTGCTCTCTGAAACTCAAAATCTAAATCTTTGAAAATCGTAAGCGGTCTACCTAATGACTTGATCACATCATCTTATGTGGATATTCACAATGACTTTGCATTAATTAAGCCTCAGCTATATAGGTGGGCTGATCGGGTCCACATGTTATGCTGTCACCATAACTGCGACCAATTTCACCCCTGTTTAGAGGGGTGCAGAAAATAAGGTTTTAATTTGCTTTTGCGCAATACTGAAAGGGAAAATATTTTGCACTCCTTTATATTTGTATTCTAGGTTCATTCAGCCTGGTTTCATTGATGTAAAGTTGTATTTTCATTGGATGGTGTCTTTAAATTGATACTTAATTGTTTGTCATGTAGTATATGCATTGTTTGAAACATCAACAAGTAATTTTCATTGAATCATTGAAAACCACAACTCTCATGTGCTTGTAGTGTGACTTGATGATAAGGTTTTTTTTGGAGCCATTTTAAACGCCTAACAGACCATTTTAATCATTTTTCAAGGATCAAAATGCGTCAGATTGCCGTTTGGTCTTGTCAGTATGCCAATCTGTATTTATTTAAATGCCGTTCATTCAAATCAGGTTCTGAAAATTCTTAAACTCATTTTAAAAAGTGCTATATTTTAAAGCCAAAAATTCTTTCTTTGTTGGTCTTGATATTCATTGTACATATGTTTAAAAAGATGATATTAAACAAGCCTTTTACCATGTTAAGGTGGTTTATTGACTTCGTTTGTTTAAATACTTGACATCCCAATGATTTTTTGATTTTTTTTTTACGGAAAAAAAATAATAATGAAAGACAAAAACGAATAAATATGACCGGCTGCCCCTACTCCAGAAAAGCAATTGAGGACAACCAAATGATTTTTTTTTTGTTTTTTGCCTAATGGTCTCTGCTTTTTCCCTTCAGGTGACTCCGGATGATGAATTAATCATGGACAGACATCCGGTCTATCCTAACATCATTGTGTGCTGTGGATGCTCAGGTAAATATCTAATGTCCTTGCTCTCATGATTGGTCAGAAATCCTCATCAAGCACAAACCATCTGCCAACCTGGATTAAGGTATCATGTTTGAATATTAAATAAGTCAGTGGTTCATGGTTCTCCAATAATCTTGCCAATTCACACTTGATCATGAATTTAATCCGAACCTGAACTAAATTTAACTACTTAGTTTGAATTTATGAACCGAATTTTAGTCCGCATGTTGAACTATCGCATTTGTTGTTACCTATGTCCAAGTTAAATGTTCTACTCTGTACCCATCTGTATCTTATTGATGTTTATAATGTGTAATCTTGTACCGACATGCAAATGAAACAAATTTCCAAATCATTGGACAATAAATATGAATATGAATATGAATATGAAATATTACTCTTAATCGTCGACAGAGCCTGTCTTCAAGTCTTCCAAATTGTTGTTTGCAAGTATCTTTCTCTAAAATCAATGTAGAAGATTCAAAGAACTAGGTAGAAGATTCAAATTGAACGTCATGCAATGTTTGCCAGTAACTCTATTCAGTGAACTCACCTTATGTCAATCATTGTGTATAAAAATGATAGTGGGGCACTATCAATAAGAGCACAAGATTACAGGTATATAAAAGGTTAAAGACTATAGAAAACTAGAGAAGAGGTTAGTACTGAAAGGTCTTACAAGAAGTTCAGATACATTCGGGGATGGCAACCATTACGATTTTGCCGTAATTTTTCTGTTTTTATTGCTCTTGTTTTATGGTAAACAGCCAAAAGGTTTTGGGAAACGATGAATAAGTACACTATAGCGTATGACACCTATCTACACATATCCTCCTTACATGGCGCTGCGCACATGGTCCGTCCGCCACCATCTTGTTTAATTCCGAAACAACGCGGACGCCGTCATTATTGTTCTGATACTAGTATGCTACGCGTGTTTGTGCGTTTTGGGGGAGCATGATGGTGGATAATCGTGTGCGCGGCGCCTGCAATACTGATTTAAAGTATCAAAGACTTCAGTGATTCAACGTTTTGATGCACATCTTTGTGATGCACATTTTGATGCACGTTTTGATGCACATCTTTATTTTGAAATTAAAAAATGGTAGGTTCGAAGTGAGTGATTGGGTGTTTGTGTACGTATTGCACAAAGAATATGCTGCATTGTCTTGCCTTCCAGATAGATTCCCATTTGTTTTGGACAAATGTGGTAAATGTTACTGACAACCATCCTATAGGGTTGGCATCTCTGTACGTTCCAGATGGAAAAAGTGATGCCTTTGTACATGCACATGATGTATTGCAGATGTTCTTTTCAGCTATTTTGTTAAACTGTGATCAAAGGAGGACAAAATCTCCATGCACCTTGTTTTCTGGGTAAATGACATGACTGTTTTCTCTTCTCTGTAGGACATGGATTTAAGCTGGCACCTTCCATTGGTAAGATCCTGTGCAGGATGGCGATGGGTAAAGAGCCTCATATCGACATCACAGCACTGAGCTTCAAGAGATTCAGCAACTCCTGTCTCGTCAACAACTCAAAGTTATAGCTCCCTCTCCTGTTCGGCCCACAAGCAATATGTCTCATCAACAAATCAAAGTTATAGTTACCTCTTGTTGTGCAGACCACATGCAATCTATTGTCTTGGATATCAAAATTGTGATGTGGTTTTCATCATTACCTAATTTGCATGGCTGATTTTAATACGATACATGCATGTCAAATTTTTATGAGAACCCTCTCTGTGGCCAGAAAGTAAAGAAGGATTGCAAATATACACTGCTTTGTCAGTTGGTGGCGTGACACTTTTCATTGTCTCAACTACTTTTGAGATTAGCAAATCTCTTCATGCAAGCGAAAAGCATCTGGTTTAAGAGTATATTTTCATTGAAGTCATGAACTATGAAGCATTTTTATGATCGGATCATGGATTTTATGATATCACAAACTCACAAATTACGAGTGGGTGAATTCATCGTTTGGCTCATGAGGTGATGGAATGTACTCGTTGAAAAGCCATGAAACTGTTAATTCTCCTTGTGTGAAAAAAAAAGAACATATTTAACACAATATATAAAAAGCAATATATATAATCTATACACTGTAATGACTTTATTGTTTCAAATTTTGAAATAGGTATTTGCGAGAAAGCTTTTTAAAATAGGTTAAAGTTGAACTTAATTTTAATAGAAGTGGGTAATTGGTTGGAATTCAGCGTACCGGTACTTTGTGTTTAATGTGTAAAAAGTGAATTGACATGAATTGAATTTATTGAACCGAACCGTATCCATTTCTTCTAAAATACTAATATTTTCAGTCATTGAATTTTGAGAGAGTGTATTCTGTCATATGTGATTTTTAAATCGGCAGTTAATATGCAACTCATACCGGTATATCAAAGTGAATCAACTTATGTGTTAAATGTGTCGAAAGTCATTTTCATCTGAAATACCAATATTTTCAATCATTGAAATTTTGAGAGTACGTTCTGCCCTTTTTTATTTATGAAGACAGTTGATATGCAAATTGTTGAGATTTGTATAAGCAAAATCAAATTCAAAAAAATTATTTGTGTCACTTTACCTCAGTGGCATTGTCCGAGATTTGCATCTTAATGTATGTTTAATTGAGTGCAGCTCATTGGAGAGAAGTTTGATGACCATGTTTAATGTATAAGCAGGGCTCAAATTATTTTTTTGTCCACGGAGGCTCTTCAAAAAAAAAAGAGCCCCATGAGCCTTTTCACGGAGGCTCTTTTTTAATTCAAATTTCTATTGAATGGTACCCATAAATTCTTTGCTTTTTCATCATTATCATCAATAGTCGGCATTATTTCCCTCTTACAACTTTACAAGTTATAACATGCAGCTAATGGTCAGATCCCCCCTGTACAAAATTTCTGGTCCGAGCCCGTATACATTCACCTCCTTGCTAACAGGTTTCCTTTAACTAATTTTAGCTTTCAGTTGATTAACTGGTCGAAATTTCAGGCCTAAGGTGGTCTTTCGGAATCACCAGATTTCAGAGGATTCATGATTTTCACAACTAAAAACTTCTCCCCATTTGGGTCCTTGCGCGATCGCCTCTGGCTCCAGCAGATATAGGGCGGCAGCGTACAAACCAGTATACTACCGGCGCAGCTAGTATAGCCACTGCTGACGGAGGCAGTGCACTGCAAGCTTCCATTGTTTGTATATACCCATAGAAATGGGATAAACTTTTTTAGACTCCTCCTCAGTCGATCAATTACATGTATGTGCCCCCCAAACATTAAACTATGTGCCTACTGATGTGGAGATGGGATATATAGTGCAATCTTGCAGCGAAAAAGTGTTTATTTCTTTACAATATGGCAGCCTCTAGACACCAAAGAATTTGAGAGAGAAATCCTGCACGCTATTAAAATATAACTTCCATAGTTCCATTTCATTGGTTTAAGGTTTGACGGTTGAAACTCAATATTGTGAGAAAGTTATAACTGAAAAGATTATCTTTATTTTATAATTCCACGGGGGCGATTTTTAATTTTGCATTTGTTCCCCGTGAGCACTCTGACAGAGGCAATTGTGTAGCTCACGTGGGGCAAACCATCCACTGCCCCCGTGTATTTTGAGCCTTGTGTATAAAGCATTCAGATCACCTGGACATAGTTTCACAAAATAATTACAAGTTAACCGATATGATGGACATCCCATTGCATGTTACATTAAAATACACTTGGTTGTCAGCGAACTTTTACTTTAGACGGTTTTGTGAAACGCTGCCCAGATGTCTTCAAACTCAATTGAATCATGAAATCGGTGAAGAACAAATTTATTAGACCAAGAGAGGTTATTGATAATTTTATTTCTGTGGTAAGGAGGAAATTCAGTACCATAATTCGCAAGAAGCATGTGCTTAATGTGTTATGTTAAAGTCTTGCAGATTGTGGCCTAATTTTGTTTTACACAGCCGTATTTCTGACCACCACTGCCAGTATCAAGGATGAACTTGTCAAACAGTATTAATTGCATCTTATTCTGACTTTGATTGATCTATCACTATGATGTATTACATACCTCACTTAATAAATCCAGCCATCTGATTGGTCAAAATTGCAGTCGTGATTTTAGCCATTCCCGTAAAGAAACGAAAAATGCCAAAACCATTTAATAGTCCAACAGTAAAATCCGGGCAAAATTCCAGTTACCGGGAAAATAATAAAATCTTGCTGCGATACCCATTGGTTTACATGTTAAAATGTTTTTTGAGCGAGCGCGGACATCATTCAGTGCTTTTTGTCTGCGATTCCTAACTGATCAAAAATTTAAGTAATTTTTTGAGTGGTGATAAACAGACAGTTTGTCAGATTTTCTGTGATGTTTTTATACCCAATCTTTACTTTATAAAAGAATAACGTCAGAATTCTTGGTAGAATTTTTTTTTAAATTCAACATATAAAAGGGATATCGACTGCTTTAATACTATTTCTGTACCGGCTCTCGGGAAATTTGCCTCCGCTGCTATCACCTTAGCAGCGGAGGCAAGTTTCCCTTGAGCATAGGAAACGGCCAGTCCTCTCGTAGCAGTCGATATCTCTGTACTATTAATATCAAACGAAGTTGCTCATATTGTGTGATGGATTTTTTTAATGATTTGTAAAAGAAAGAAAAAAAATTTCCAAAGAAAGTGTTATTGGTTTTTTATCGTTCTGCATACAAAAATGTGTTTTGGAATCAATTATGTATAATGAAACATTTTCAGTTTTATTTTCCAATGAAGTATTACCCATATAAAGTATACGTTTTAAAATGGTAATTTATAGTGCGAATTATATATATGCCAAAAATATGTAACATCTACGATGAACATGAATAAATATTTCAATATGAAAAAATATTCAACATTTGCTTATTAAAGTGTCTTTTATTTATTATAGCTTTAACCCTAATATGGCGTCTATAGTTACCAAATACTTGATTTGAATATGAGAGAAAACTTATATGCAGGCCTACTTCATTTAATGTCAAGTCTTTGAATAATAGGGATATCATTAACAGCGTTTCTTGCGCGTTTGATTGTATCACTGTACCGTAGTTCCAAAATAAAACAATACATGGGTAAAATCGGAAATTATGATTTTTTTTTGTTAAGTATGACAAACACAAATTGTCAATTTGGTTCTCAGTTTGTGACGTCATCGCCTCACTATTCATCAATAAGGATTGCTTTATAGTACAGTTATGTATAGAAACAACAGTCAAATTCACAGTTATAATACAAGACAGCTGCACTTCATATAACGCGTGTATAAGAACTGCATGCCTTTGCTTTTAAAGGGATAGTTGAGTCCTGTTGCAATTAAGGGCGCTGCACAACATTTTTGTGAGATAATGAAAAACTGAGCGTCAAATTTGAAAGAGCATACAATTTAAATGACAAAATCTTCTTTGTTTGATCAAAATCGGTTCAGAGACGGCTGAAATATCCATAAATATAACGATTTCTAATACTTGTGTACCACCACAAAAATAATATTCGATAATTTGAAAAAGCTTTTGAAAAAAACGAAATACTGCCTTTTACATCGGATTTCAGCTAGTGCCGATGTTGGCATTTTCTTGTTGGTTATTTTACGCACAACCAGCCGGCCCACGTTTTGTTACTTTTTAATTTATTAATTAATTAATTGTCACCATATTTTTTTTGAAAGTGGAGCTAAATTGGTATGATCGTATTGGATAAATTTTTACACATTTTGGGGTCTAATATTACCTTCATAGCAGTAGGTCTTAAAAGGGCAATGGGAATGTCATAGATAAAAATAAGAGCAATAACCATGCAATTTGAAGGCATTTGCGGTCTGAAAACAAAACTGAACTATCCCTTTAATACATTAGCTTGCACTGGTCCCAAGTTTTGGAACTCGCTTCTTATTGATGTAACTCGTTATGTCAGTGTTGTTCTTAAAACGCACACTGAAATGACTTTTATTGAGTATTATGTTCTGAAAATATTTAATGTAAAAACTATGCCATCACAAATGATAGTATGTATACCTTTTGTCTTGCTTTATTGTCTACCCCCTCCCCCCCACCCTTTCCGGGCTGGCCTTTACTAACCAACATTTTTTCATAAGCAAACTCGCCTTGTTCTGTTTTTACTCCTTTGTACTTTTTCTTTTCTCCCTCTCTCTTCTATTGCTTCCCCATCATTATTTCTTTTTGTGTTGTTTTGTTCCTTTTTGCGCTGTCGCTCTCCATCCTTTTATGTATTTTGATTTGATTTGATTTGATTTGACTATTTGATTTCTATACTATATTTTGATTTCTATATTACATATTTTAAACATACATAATGTCCATCCGTCTGATATATATATATATAGTTTACATTTCAAAGTACACATGATATACTCATGAGAGACTGTAGAATTCCAAAATTCCAGACACCTGTTGACATTATAGAATAAAATAAGTGGTTGAATGAAAAACATAGGCCTGCATAAAATGAATATAAAAGCACAAATCATTGGTAAAGGGTTAGGAGCATAATAGTCTTCACAGCTATTTTGAAAGAGCCTGTGTCTACTTCAGATTTCGAATTACAGTAGGGAGTGAATTCCCCCCGGGGGGTTAATCGCATACCAAAGTGGTATGCGTGCTTGGCAGCACCTCAAAAATAGACCCTAAATAGCGTAATCAGTGTAGAAAATTTCGCCCCTTAATGGCGTACTGTTCTGTAAATCTCACCCTAAATGGCGTAAGAAACTAAAATGGATCCCTAAACGGCGTAAACTCTAAAATGGGCCCCTAATTATTGTGCAACACACTAATTAAGAAAGAATCGTGTTTTTTTTCAGGGACCCCGGGCCCACTGGCGTACTTGTAGGGGGGGGGGGGCTTAGGGGCTCCAGCCTCCCCAAATAAAATTAGACCATGACTTATTTTCACTTCCATAAAGTGATTTATAAATGTCCGTGATATCACATGATTTTCAACAAAATGGGCGTTTCTCCATTTCTGTTGCAAACTGACACATTCCGAAATAGCCAGGAAGAGCATTATGTTTTTTATAGTCACTAATGGCCTTAGTGGCTACTAACAGTAACACCTATAGAAAATTACTTTCCAGAAGCTAAGGCGACAAGCACTGCCGGGAGAAAACACGCTACCCCATCACTCGGGCTGTGCATGCAAAGATTTGCGCGCGAACGTTCCATACGTATTTATTTCACATAATTTTTACAGGATTACAGGGTATCTCATTCATATTGAAAACAGGTCTTCCATAAGGCCCTGTCTAAATTCTGACTAGGATTAATGTCGAGAACGGTACAATGAATCGTCTTCTTTCTCTAATAATTTAATGAAACGTGAAAGCTTCCGGGCGGGATGGGCGAAAATGATTTCAGACAAGGATTAAGAGTAATAATTAAAAGAAACGCCAAAGCTTTCGTGCTTTGCGTGGAAGGCCCGGGATCTGAATTCAGTAAAGGACACGATACAACAAATTGTCTTCTTCCTTTGATAATTTAAAGAAACGAAAAATGATAAGCGAAAATGAATTCAGACAAGGATTAAGAGTAATAATTTAATAAAACGTCAAAGCTTCCGAGTTTTACGCGGCAGGGGGGAACTAAATTTAGACAAGGACACGATACAACGAATTGTCTTCTTCCTTTGATAATTTAAAGAAACGAGAAATGATGAGCGAAAATGAATTCAGACAAGGATTAAGAGTAATAACTTAATGAAACGTCAAAGCTTTCGCGCTTCACGCGAGAGAGGGAAACTGAATTCAAACAAGAACACGATACAACGAGTCATCTTCTTTCACTATTAATTTAGTAGCTTCCGCGCTTCGCGCGGGTTGGGCCAAAATGAATTAAGGATTAAGAGTAATAATTTATCGAAAAGTCAAAGCTTCCTGAATTCAGGGGGAACTGAATTTGGACAAGGATTAAGAGTCCAGAACGGTACAATGAATCGTCTTTTTTCTCATATAATCAAATGAAACGTCATAGCTTCTGCGCTTCGCGCGGAAGGGGCAAAACAAGAATTAAAAGTCGGGAACGGTAGAACGGATCGTCTTCTTTCTCTATTAATTTAAAGAAACGTGAAAGCTTTCACGCTCTGCGCGGAATTGGCCAAAATGAATTCAGACACGGATTAAGAGTTATAATTAAATAAAACATATTAGCTTCTGCGCTTCGCGCGGGAGGGGCGAAACAAGTATTAAGAGTCGGGAACGGTACAACGGATCGTCTTCTTTCTCTAATGATTTACACCC